>CM061043.1:105659355-105964313 GCA_030762985.1 Adelphocoris suturalis
TTCCTTGATGACTCTTCTTACTAACATATTAATTGCATGATTTAGGAGGATTTTAGAACAATTGTTATGAAATTAATCGTTATTATCCAGGATACTTTATGGGCCTTTACTGCTTCATTCTGAGTTACCATCAAGAATATTGATTGATTGACGTGAAAATTATATGTTTACAACATTATATCAAGAGAGCGATCAAAACTTTGGATCTCAGAGAACCCTTGAAGCCTGGAGGGTTCTATTTACGTCCGAATTTTAGACGCATTGAGATTTCTTGCTTGATTTGGCCAGAACTTCGAAGTTAGGTCGAGTACAAACTTTTGAAATGGAATTAGATCAATACGTCGAACAGAATTTCGGATCCCAGGAAATTCTATAAGTCTAGAGGGTTCTTTTATGTCTGAACTCTGGGCACACCGAGTATCGCTGTTTCTTAATTAATTTAGGACTGTTACCACAAATTTCTTGTTTGATTTGGTCAATTGTAGGAATTTATGTCGAGTACAAAAGTTATGACATTGAGTGTTATGATTCTAAATAATTTATGGGATTTATCGATTTTTCCTAATGATCATCATGACCATTGGTTAACATGAACGCTAGTAGTTAGTTATTGATTGATACAAATAGATCGAACAGGGTTTCGGATCCTAGGGAATCCTCGAAGCATAGGCGCTCTTATTTACTTCTGAATTACAGCCACATTAAGGCTTGTCATTTTATTATTTTTGAGTTTATTCCACATAAGTATTCATACTAATTTCTCATTATATTTGGCAGTATCAGGAATTTATGTAAGTAAACATTTTATGAAATTTACAGTTATAATTCCTGATAATTTATGTCTCAGCTGCTCTCTTGAAAGTTATCACCAAGGAATTGACATGAACGTTAATAGTTATTGATTCTTTGCAATAGATCGAACAGGGTTCCGGATCCCAATGGAATCCTAGAAGACTGGGAGATTCTAACTACTTCTGAATGCTAGGGGTGTTGAGGCTTGTTGTTGTCAATTATAATTTAGTTTTTTAATTAGCGTTTTGCTAATTTCTTAATTTATTTGGTTAGTAACAGGAATTCATATCAAGTTAAAAACGATATGAAATTTACAGCTATAATCCTTAATAATGGGTATTCACTGATTTCTTATAAGTAATCATCGAGAACATTTGAACATTCATTGATAGACGTGGAGGTTGGATCGTTAAAACGTATGACCTCTCGATTGTACAGAGTTTCGGATCCCAATTGAATACTTGAAAACTGAGTGATTCTAGTTACTTCTGAATTCTAAGGGTGTTGAGGCCTGTTGTAGTTTATTATAATTTAGTTTTTTAATAAAGTTTTGCTAATTTCTCAATTTATTTGGTTAGTAACAGGAATTCATGTCAAGTTATAAACGATATGAAATTTCCAGTTATAATCCCTAATAATGTATGGTATTTACTGCTTTCTTATAAGTAATCTCGAGAACATTTGAACATTCATTGATAGACGTCAAGGTTGGATCAATAAAACGTAAGATCACTCGAATGTACAGAGTTTCGGATCCCAAAATACCGTTTAATACTTAATGATTAGCCACGGAAAAATGGGACAATTCATAGCTATTAGAGTTGAAAAAGAATGAGAGAGAAATGAAGAAAGAAGAAGGACGAGGAAGGAAGGGGAAATGGAAATGAAAGGGTGTGAAGGGAAGAGAGGGAAGGGAAAACAGAAACGGCGCGAGAAAACATAAACGACGTTCAACTGCCTCACATGGGCTTCACATGGGTTCACATTGATGGGAGTCGCGGGGCAGGCGAGCCAATTGCTCGACAATTACGCTAATTGGCCCGCTGCTTTGCCCACAGTTTTCAAACTCTGTCCGAACAATTAGCGACGGACAGAGGAAGGAGGAAGTGCGACGGGCGGACAGAGTCCGGAAAAATCTTTTTTACTCCGCGTGTCATCTCGCCCCCCCCCCTCCCCCCTCGCCGCGCCACTACGATCACCACAAAAAGGAAAACAGTGGCAGGGTTGCCATCAGTACGGTAATTACCGTAAACATAAGGTAATTTTGATGTACGTACGGTGTACGGAAGTAATCTCATTACCGTACGCGAAAATATGGTAAAATGGAAAATCTAGGTAGGTAAATATATCTATTATATCATTATAGCTCTCGAGGTGCGAGAACCCCAAAAATAAAAGTTCTTCTATCGCATATTTTCAAACATTTTTCGAGACCAAAATATCTCTGGATAATGGATCAATGACTAACCTTTTCTCAAGATAGGCCCGTTAAAATAATAATTTTGATAGCCAAATATTTTTTTTGAGCCAATAAAATTGGCTGTTTTTCCTAAAACTTGGAGTTATTTTTTCCTGCTACCACCAGTGTCTTCGAAAATAGTTTTTTCTCGTAAAGGGCATGATAACCATTGTAAAACGTGGGAAAATTCAACTGTTGGAATTTTTTCATGTATAAGCAAATTTTCTGAGCTATATACCTAACATTAAGTATTTTCACAAAAACTTTCGGTGCAAAATGAGTTCTAGATTCTGATTCGAAAGCTTAAAAAAAAAAATAAATTATTTATATTTATTCAAAAAAATAAATGACACTTTTGGAAAAATAAGATCCTAATTTTTTACTTCGGTCTATCTCTGTGTTCTTGTTGCTATTTTAACACAGAATGTGTTTTAGCCATGGACTAACTAGCCGAAAATGGAACGCGGGATGGGAACGAAATGTGTGACGGGAAGCGAGAGGTCGTGGGTTCGAATCCCGGCCAGGCCTGAAAAAAATTTTTTTTTTTTTTTTCTCGTGAGACGAAGGTCGTGGGTTCGAATCCCGGCCAGGCCTGAAAAAAAAATTTTTTTTTTTTCTCGTGAGACGAAGGTCGTGGGTTCGAATCCCGGCCAGGCCTGAAAATTTTTTTTTTTTTTTTTCTCGTGAGACGAAGGTCGTGGGTTCGAATCCCGGCCAGGCCTGAAAAAAAATTTTTTTTTTTCTCGTGAGACGAAGGTCGTGGGTTCGAATCCCGGCCAGGCCTGAATTTTTTTTTTTTTTTTTTTTTTTTTTTTTTTTTTTTTTTTTTTTTTTTTTTTCGTGAGACGAAGGTTGTGGGTTTGAATCCCAGCCAGGCTTGATTTTTTAACAACGCAATTTTCGTAGTTTCATACTATAACTATATAAATTGATGTTATAAATGAATAGTAAACAATGACGCTTGTTTGGTTGTCACTTGGTTGCGCGACAACGCAAACACATTCTGTGTTTCAATAATTTCGTCCGAAGTATGTAAATAGAGGTAACCGGGGGTCCAGGGGGCTTGCCCCCTGGCGAGGCGCGGAGCGCCGAGTTTCCCTTTTAGTGTAATAAGGTAATTTACATAGAGGTACAGGTATCTAACTAATTATTTTTCAGTAAGAGACTTTTAATCTTAATTATTTCTGTAGGAGACCTCATTATTCTTCAGTAATACGTTTCCTGCTAATGGAGGTGGGCGATTCCGATATGATTTATTATGAATCATCAGAAGCGAACACCTATTGAACTCACACGAGCACCAGCATCAGCCGTTCTTCTACTGAAATCGGGTGTTGAAAATTTGTCGATGCGTAGTGTGAGAATTTATCTTTAATTCTTTCAATGGTATAATCAAATGTTTCAACCATCATTCTCGAATACGAGAGAAATATCTCCTGATTTTGCCGGAGATTTGGGGTAAAAGGTATGAATGATCTAGTTTCCCTCGGAACCTATATCCTGTATTCTAGTTTCCCTGGCTTCTGTATTCTTTGCCAAATAATGCAGAACTGCGTCGATGACTAAAAAAGTAAACATTGGAGAAAAGAAGGCATTTATTTAAAACTAATACGAACAAAAAATTCTGCCAAGTTAGTTGTGGCACATTGCTCATTGGATAGTATTGAATCATCTTGAAAAATTCCATAACGGAAAAGAATAAATCAAGAAGAAGCGGGAAATGTCATAATTGGTCAATTAAGAAACGAAAAAATGAAACTCAATGTAATTTACGTTTGTGCAAGCGCAGAATGAACTGATGAGTAGAAAACAATGACATAGGTACGTAACCAACTACTACCTAAACCGCGCATTCACTGACAATTTCATCAAAATCGGATGAAAACTGTGGAAATTAAGATCATGACAAGAATTTCACTTGGCGCATTCGCAGCAACCATTAATGATACAATCGTGTTGAAGTTGATATGAAGTAATCAAGTCATCTTTTTCCAACTATCCTTTTTCCAAATTTGAGCGAGATCGGACGACAAGGGCGTGAAAAAGTCCAGTCATGCGGCATGACCCCATGAGCGAATTTTTGAAGAAATCTTCGACATTCCAGTCGCCATAAACTAAAAATGATCGTGTTGAGAAATTTTAGTTTATGATTTTGATAGACAAACATGGAATCGAATTATTAACACATGCACAGAGTAAACTCATCAGTTGTGATTACATTTTTTTTTTTTTTTTAAAGCACCTACTACCTACGTTTTAAACAGCATGGTTCTAAAATTGGTTATACAGGGATACTTCCATAAGAGTAGTTCCATCTGAATTTGGACAATGTTTCATGCAAATATTACCGATTATTACAACTAGCGATCGCCATCATTTCGATTTTTGACTGATTTTTCAACTTTGAAATTTTCAAAAACTTGATACATATTCTTATAGGAAATTTTACGCTGATTCCGAATATACCACATATTAGTATGCTGAAAAAATAATTTCGCACAACAAATCGCAAAAAACAGGCTATTTTGAAATTTTTGACTACATTTTTGAAAATTTCAACCCGAAGATGTAATCCGATCATGCTGGCCAACGAACTTGAACTTTCGTTTTGTGTCCTTAACATTTTAAAATTTGTTTGAAGTTTCTAGCACAATTCTACGGACAGTTATCGTCTGGAATGACACATACATACATACATACATACATACATATATACATACATATATACATACATACCTACATATATACATACATACATAAAAAAATGCGTTAAACTTCAGAATATGATTCAGAATAGCCTGAAACGGATTTCTGCATAAAATTTTTTCAAAAATTCACATTCTACAAATTTTGAGGCGAGAGCAATAGCTTAATTTTCTTCAAAAATTCGCTAAAATGGACCATAATGGATTATGCGCATGCGCAGCGTGAAGTATTGATTTGGCTACAATGAAACTGATAGAGGACCATCTACAACCTAACATAAGCATTCTCTGACAATTTCATCGAAATTGGATGAAAACAGTGGAAATTACTGTCGTTACAAGGATTTCACATAGGCGCATGCGCAGTAGCTATTGATGATAAAATCATGTTGAAATTAATATAAGATGATCGAATTGCCATCTTCCAACTATCATCCGAATTTGAGCGAAATTGGAGGACTATGGCGTGAGAAAATAATGCTTGGTAGAATTTAAGTTTGCGCATGCGCAGAGTCAGGTATTGAGTCACGAACGATGAAACTGATAGGGAACCGTCTCCCCCATAGCCCGCATATTCCCTGAAAATTTCATTCAAATCGGATGAAAACTGTGGAAAGTAAGCTTGTTACAAGGATTTGCGGACACACGACAGACAGAGACACAAACACAGACAGACAGGCACAGACAAAGTTGTTCAGAATGGTCTAGGACGTAAAATGCAAGTGGAAATTTTGATATTGGAGACCAAAAAATTGTTTTCTCCCGAAAGTGGTAACGATGCTTCCGATACTTTTAGGTAGACTCAGAACCAAAAACACTGGAGGAATGGATGGCCAGGTGGCATTTCTTATTACGGCGACAACGCGATGTGTGTCTTTACGTAAAACCAGGGCCGAATTTAATACATTATTAAGAGTATTAAATTATTAAAAGAAAATTAAGAGTATTAAAGTCGGCCCTGGTTGGACACACGTTTTGCTCGCGTTAGTTTTCCACGTAAGACACGGCCTAAGAAGTTGGAATCCTCGCCAATTAGTGAACGCAAAGTGTTTCCGTATGAAAACCAGAGAATTGACGTGTCCCGGCGGAATTAGAAACACGAGCCCGACGCCTCGGTAGAATCCGACCTGGAGGTGGAGAAACGGGACAATGATGGAGCGCTAATCATTAGAATAAACTCCATCTTCCCCTTAAAGACTCGAAAGTCGGAGCTAGAAACGGCAATTTCTCTCCTGAGTTGCCCACGAAGTGACTCGGAAAATTAGAGCGCAGGTAGGCAGGTATGCTCTCTTTCTCGGTTTAATTTTTCCTTCTCCGCAATAAAGGTAGAAATGACGTCATTAGCGGGAGATCATTTATATGCGCCAGACCTTCCAGGTTTTGGGATTTTATTAAAAATTGTTAATGAAAACCCTGAAAAGAATATTATAACTATTAAGCTATAATAATAGGTACGAGCTTAAGAGGCTGAATTTTATAAATGAGGAGCTGACATGGAAAACCAGTTAAGTCCAAAAATCAAATTTCATAGGAACTTCTGGACATAATCTCTTCTCCATGCAAAGGTCACAAATTTATTCAGGGTGCGATCTAGCAAGGACGGGAGGACCTAAGGCCGTTGGCGTGACTGTTTACTTGCGCTTCGACGAAAAAAAAATGTTCTTTCGATTTTTGGACTTAACTGGTTTTCCATGTCAGCTTCTCAAATATACAGCAATGATTTCCGACAATGCCAGACAGCAGCTTTGGTTTCAAGGCTGAAAAGGGTCACATGCGCCAGTACTAAACCTTAATAGGTATAGGGTAAAAGCACCAATTGTTGACACTTACCCAAATGTTGACACTTCAATTTCAAATCCAAGACTTAAGAAAATGAGATACTGTAGATGATCAAAATCAACGTCATTCGGAAGATAAGAAAGTAATTGTTAAGGTTGACCGATTCCGCTAGTTACGAAGAAAGTAACAAATCGTCTGGGTGATATTACATTGATGACGACCTTAACCTGTCTCTCCGGAGACATTGTCACAGCTCTGCAGCTTATTGAGGGGAGTCTACTAATTTGGATGTTTCGGGTTAAGTATATGTGTAAAAATTACGATTTAAATTCAGATTATCTAATAATTATATGAGGAAGAAGGCGTAACCATGAAAACCCTGGTGTCATCATTACGTTCCGTAAAACGAGTTTGTGTCCTAATGTTGACACCTGTATTAATATCAGGAGAAACTTTTAATTTCATTGTAAAGTTGATATTTGGATTTAAATCAGCAAGGCGAATATGGAGAGATAATATTTCTAAGTAAATATATATAGAGAAAGAATATTTCTAAGCAACCCAACATAACCCGAACTTTATTGAATCGCTCCATTTTCTAATGATGGCCAACTAAGCCTAATGCATTATATGATATTTTCTGAGAATATATTTCTCCGTGTTCACAAGCATTTTTGCCCATTTACCACAATGACATTCAGTCAATTGAAGCATTCGTCAATCGACCACAACTTCAGGTAAAAGAAGCATTAAAATTGAACTTAAGTGTCAAAATTAGGAACTGAAAATGTCAACATTTGGAATTCCTGAAGGCAACTCTGTCAACATTTGGTTAAAAAAGTTGAATATAAAAAAAGTGCTTTCTGATAATCAACAAAGTTATTTGGAGAAATTGAATACACTATTCTCAACAAACTCACAATTTATAATACCTACTTGGAAGTTCCGTTTTCTTGAACCCGTGGGTAGAACACAAAATCTAAGAGAGATGTCCCCAAATAGTGTCAACAATAATTGTTTTTTTTTACTCTACTCGTCGCTTTGCTGTAACCGCAACAACACCTCATTTATCGCAACTCCTACACTTTATTGGTTTTGGAGAAATAAATAGACTCTCTGAATGTTGCCCTGTGGTTCCTTAATGGAGGGGATTTGATCTCGTTTGAGCTGGACTGACCTCGTTTACAGTAGACTTTGATAAAATGTTCACTTTGTTTTTTTGTTCTCCATTATCCTATTGCCCTTTTTCGGAAGTCTCATTCTCAGTTTCAAACGAGATTTCTTTTGATGAACTCAGGGAAATAGTAACATTACGTTTTAGTGTAGAGCAGACAACTATGGTAGATTCTTATACAATAGCAGCAATAAATCATGGACGAATCAATAAATCATAGTCACTTCTCGTTTTAATGCATTTAATGTAAATACAACTATAGTATACAACTGTAGCAATAAATCGAAACCCATTGATCAGAACATGATGAAATTTTCTGGGAATATGCCAGAGGGTTATTAGAATGTGCCGTCAAAATTTGAATAAAAGTGGTATATTGGCAATTCGGAAGCGCTACGCAACCAGAATTGAGAAAATCGAGAAAGAATTCAAGTGTGGTAGAATGCAATTGGGCAGTTAGAGCGAATGACAGAGTAGAGCAACAATAGTTCTCATGGATGTTAGGACTGAAAGCAAATGGCGTGTCGCTTTATACATAGAGGAACTTTTCTAATTTCCGTCTAAATTAGAAACTTATGCGTGCAAAAAATGTCCGTTTTTGATAAGAATCAAATTCTTAACCCATAAAAACCCCCCGATTGAAAATTTTTAGCTCAGCACCATTAATGGTTTGGGCGAGAAACCGATAAAAAGGAAACGAATTCATGTGTATTACGTTTTGGTAACTCATCCAATACCCTTCACATTGCACTTTTTCGGAAAGCCCCAGTCGAGATCATACCGTTGACGGAATACACCAAAAACAGATGATTGCTCATTCTTATCAAGATCCTATCTGTATACCCGTCTTCAAATTATCATGCAATCTTGGTTACGCGTGTCAAGCCAATTTTTTGATCAGTAATAAATATAAATGGTAATATAACCTTTGTAAATAAATACGATTGATATAATATGATAAATCATTAATATAACTAATAAATAGTTACCTTACTCAATATGGGTTCAAACTGAGTATAACATGTACAAAGTGGACGATTATTCTATAAATTGTCTTAAAAAATAACCAATCTATCATAAAACGTACCAAGTAGAAGACCACTCATCATGTATCATTCAAACATAAAATTTAAGAATGAGGATGTACCTGAAACAAGAGAAATCTCAAATTAAAATAAAGTTTAAAATAAATTACAGAGGCAAACTAAAAAAACAGGCAATAGAAAATATTAGCATTATTTTATGAAAATGAATATTGAATAAAAGCATTGACTCAGAGTCGCTATCTGGCGTAAAATTATGTTATAATGGCTACTGCAAATTCTTGTAGGAAGAAATCAATTATCTAAGCTCGTAACGAAGCAGAAATCCATAAAAACTAAAAATAATAAAGTTCAGTATAATCTCAAACCAACAATATGAATTTCTTAACGTATAAAAGGGGAAATTAAAAACTAAAAGTAGAAGTTATCCACTGAAGTTGAAAAAATAAAAAAAATAAAAACAAAAGAATACAATATGCTGGGATTAAATCTCAAGGATTATGGTTATTTAGATACCTACTGTATTCGAAATCATCCTATCAATATTCCAGCAATGATTTTCAATATTATAACTTCAGGAAGAGAATTATTATAAACCGAAGTAAGGGAATTAGGGCGCATTGAATATAACTTCTAATTGGAGTAAGACGGTGGCTTGGCCAGTACACAATATTTTGACATTGAAAAATTTGTTTCTAATCAACAGGATCTGATGTATTCCGGTGCATTTTCAAAGGTAGTTAAAAGAAGAAGAAAAATTCAAGTACAACTTTCTTATCAACCAGTCAGTTTTAGATTCTCTGGGTAGTAAGTATTGTATTATTTTGTAGTGTTTCGTAGTGTAAAATGCGAGTAAAAATTTCGATTTCGGAGACACACCATTTTTCGTTTCCCAAAAGTTAAAACAATTCTTCCGCTACCGATACGCTCGGAAACAAAGTTTATGGGAATTTTAAAATAGATGGATGAACATCAATATGTAGGCATGATTTGAACAATTGGTTCCCAATTGGTAGGCGCCTAATCTTCAATTGGTTCACGCACAGAATACTAATCGTTCAGTCGAATTTGTCAGTAACATGCATACAAATCGTTGGAAATCGTGAGAGCGAGGCCAGCCGGCGCAATCCCCGCATAAAATGAATTTAATGAGTGACATTTCTCGTCTCCCAGCCCCCATATTTAGCTGGAGGTTCTTTTTGTTTTCTTCTTTATATCAAACGGAAATCGATGATTTCTGCTTCTCCGCTGTGAGCCTCTCACAAACGTGCCTTATCGTTGACACCAATAATCTGGAGGAATATTTAAAAAAGTGAACCACGAACAAATGTAGCCAATCTCGCTTAAATGGAGTTCATTTATGAGGAAAAAGGAAAAAAAAAAATGCGTTCGATTTTCGCGTGTCAAAACTTCTTTTTTTCTATTGCGATTCGGATGTGTTCAAGTCATTTGATCACGTCGCCTGAACGATTTACGTGATCGATGGCTCATCGCAGAATAGGGAAAACCGATCAGCGAGGATGTTTTTAGCTGATTTGACGAAGGTCGGTGCCCCGATGGATTCAAGGTATTGTGAAATTTGAACCCGATGCAGAGTCGTTTGGCAAACGAAATCGCATCGATTAGCGTCTATACACAGCGGAAATGTGTTCTAGTCATATTCAACGAAATAGACTAGTCTATGAATGTCCCAAAAGTTAACAAACAGGCAATGAACGATTACAGGAATATATGCGAGAATTCTAAGTGTTTTTATGTATATAAAAGGAAATACTCAAACGATGAAGTATTGTGATTCTGGGAGTTTAATAAATGAGAACGAAGAGTAATACTTTTTTACCTCACTGTTACAAGTCTAATTGTTAATTGCTAATTGTTAAAAGCTAATTGTCGGAGGAAATCAAGTTCTGGAGTAGGTAGATATGTAAATAAAATAAGTACCATAAACACGTTCTCATTTCGAATGCTTCAAGATGGCGCTTGATTATCCAGTGTAGTGAGGAAAGCAAGATGCGTCAACAGTCTTCATCGTCAATAATCTTTTACTGTGGTCGTCAGTAACCAACAGCTAACCGTACATACCCGATATGTACGCGAATTGCAAATCCATCCAATGGAATGAAGATGGTCAATTTCATTTAGGACGTCCTTTAACCTCAGATCATGTTTCCGATGATAAGGGGGGCAGAATTGATCAGGGGGTTCTTCAGCAAAAGTCGTTGCAATGCAAATTATGCACGGAACAATATCCTAATCCCAACTTCTCCACTATACTAGTATCAGATTCCAATAATGTTTTCCGATCTTACTCAGCGTTAATATCCTACCATAGAGTAGATATCTATTCCGACTACGTACAACTGGTAAACTAGGTAATTTACTGATATCAGTATTGGGGCTTTTTGTCCGACTGCCTCGGGCGTCTCGGATGTCATGTCATCAGCTGTCCTTCAAGGAGGAACAGAATTTGTTCTGATGATTTCGCTTAAAGCTCACACTCTTTAGTGGAGAGGGGTTCGCCGTACAGAAGCGTGAAAATTACTTGGACGTCTGACCCTTACCTGGGCGGTCACCCATCCAAGTACTCACCACGCTTGACGTTGCTTAACTTCGCTAATCGTATGAGAAACGGTTCATTGCAACGCTTAACCCGTACGGCTATTGCTTACTTAGTTGTAGGTATATTTTGTAATTGAATCCGCCCATAAATATTATAAGTAAACAAGTAAATCAAATCGCTACTCCAGAAAAACTGACACTTCGGAGATCAATACGGATTTCCGGAGGGTGTAGGAAAAACTTCCACTTTTGCGGGTGTCGCGTATGCGTTAGAAGACCAGACAGTTTTATCTGGCTCTGAAGGCTCCGAGAAAGCCCGCCGATGGGGTCCAGCCTCAATCTCGGCAATGATCCGTTTAATGTCGTATAATATCAGATAATGCGGCGGACTCCCGCGCTCCCGAGCTCGCCCGCTCTCACCTTCTCGGTCTCAAGACTCTTTATTTAATTGCTCTTCATCGCAGACGAAGGTGGGTATCCACCGTAGCCCTCTCGAGGTTCCGTGCAGCATGACAGTATGAGCGAATTTTTAATTTGTTCACCTCTTAGGCCGTAAAATAAACAAGACATACATAAATAATTGATAGCTAAGTGTGTTGCGTTGAAATGCTGAGTTATATGGAACGACTGGATTAATTGGTTCTTTTTTCTAATATCTATTTGGCGAAATTTGAGGAAGAGATTTGAATACGTATATAGAGAAAATAGGAAGAAAATAGAGAAAAACAAGTTGGGTGTGTCACATGGCTTCCAAGTTTTCCTATCATGAATGTATAAACCACTGACAAGTTTTAGATGACCTTGAAAAATTCCAAAGCGGAAAATAGTGAATCAAGGTGTAGCGTAAAACGTCCAAATCGGTCAATTAAGAAAGAAAAAATGATGTTTGAAGTAACTTACATTCACGCATGCACAGAATGAAGTAATGATTTGAGAATAATGAAATTGATAAGGACTCCGCACATTCCCTAGCAGTTTCATCAAAATTAGATGAAAACTGTGGAAATTTAGATCGTTCCTAGGTTTATACGTTGGTGCATGCGCAGTAGCTGATAATGAATGAGATTTCCCGCCAAGAAATAATTGGTTGGTCACCTTTTCGCTTTTGTGAAGAACGACTTCTCAGAACGCCAATCTGCAGCTGAATTCACCTCGAATAAACCTGAATTTGACTTTTCATAGAGGAAACAGGCTTGGCTGAGATCACCTCACTTCATGAGGTAAATTTAGCCACAATATGAAATTTTCTTCAGAAAAAATATATATATCAGTGCCTGTAAATGTTAACAAAATGTCTACAGAGAATGCTGTGTTTACAGAGCTGTCTACAGCTATGTCTACAGAGTTTGTTGTCTTGATTTGTCTACAGAGTTGCTATCTCTCTACAGAGATGTCTACATGTTTGCTATGTCTACAGACAAAAATACGTTTAAATTTTTAGATTTCGAGAATCATTAGGAAAAATTTTACAGCAAAAAAATCGTGAATTTTGGCTGAAATCTCCCCTTATGACGGTGCCATTAAAGCATTAAAGATACACCATTCTTATGAAATGCTGCCCCTCCTCTTCACCCAGACTACCACAGCCATTTGTTGCCCACCCTAACTTTAGTCTGTGATTGTGGACAGGTAGAAGGAAACGTACAAGCCGAAGTACCAACTAACACACACGTGCTTTGAAGTTGGAACAAATTCATCTCGGTAGGAAATATGTACCATTTCATTTCTCCATCGTTTTCACAGCCGACATCTATCGAGCTTAATTTCCCTACGTGTTTAATAAAACATCTTTTCCTAAAAATATATTGAATCGTAATTCGTCAAACAACGAATCAATGCGCGTTGTATAGCAGGAATGGTAGGTATACGTTCTGAGTGGCCGGAGCGGGGGAGGTGACGAACATCGAGGCCTTTTGTTGTCACGGAGGAAGGTTTCCCTCTGAAAGGAAGGTTCTCTATTCGACGATAAACCATTGTGTTTGGCAGTTAAGTCCTTGACGGATAAAAATGAGGACACCAGAACTGCATGAAGGGGGGGAAGACCGACAATAAGAAGAAACTTGTAAGTACGCACTATCGCTGTACACCACCTGTTGGTAATGAGTTTTCCGCCCCGATCGCCTCGGAGAATTCATTCCATGTAATTATGAAGGTCGAGCATTGTAGAGAGGATTCATTATGATTTCTATCTGACCAGACACACTACGTGACGTGGATCATCATGAAAATTCAAAATGTAAGCGCAGTACTCATAGAATAAACTTATAGAATTCTCGTACGGACTTACGCCCTACTTCCGTACGTCTTACGACATCTCTAACACTGGCCCCTTGCAAAATGGTATTCGTTTTTTCAATAAGCTGCTCTCATATTTTCGTGGATTATCTGACAATGACTTTGCCAAGAAATTGAAATCAGTAATGATAAATTCTGAGCTTTATAATCCTTCAGATTTTTCCGTTATGAGCTGGTATTTGTAAAAATTCTATGATCTTCCCTATTGCGTGTTTATCTTTTAAATATTTGTAATTTTTTAAAATTGTGAACGATTTGTTGATAGTGTTTTCTTGAATTTTTAACTATTTTTGAAAATTGCTCTAAACTTCTGCTGTTTTATATATAATTTGATTTGAATAATTACTCTTTGGAATTGATTTGAAATATGTTTTACACACAACCGTCTCAATGCAGGCTAGTAACGCCATTATCAGTGTCACTCAGTGACTACGCACACGTTAGTCTTTTGATCATGAGCTTCAATTCATTTAGAATAACGATAGACTAAACCAAGGATACAAGCTATTTTGCCAATAATATGTCTCATGGCCGAGAATCTCATAAAATCCTTATGCATGGAACTCAGAGTTTGTTTTTATCTATATTTGTATGTATTAATGTATGTTCTAGTAGACGGTTAAACGGCTGCACCGATTCTGATAGGGGAGGTTACAAAATTATCAGCAAGTTCCGGTGCACAACCGCATCATCAGGCCACATATAAATGCTAGGGCCAGTATAATGTATATGGATGCAATTCAGGGGTCTGGAAGAGAAAGGAACAAGGGAGGGTTCATAGACAATCAACATTACATTACTATAAAGGAGGAAATATGGTGAGATGTTCATATCATGGCTAAAGATTATAATCTACATTCCTTGGGAAACAAAAATGTACCCAACACACATTTTTATGTTTCCCAAGGCATTCAGTTTATATACTTCATACTATAAACATATGACCATATGTCTACCTTTACAGTAAAGTAATATTGTTTGTCTATGAACCTGAATCGCATCTATGTACATTATACTGGCCCTATCATTTAAATGAGACCTGATGAAGAGCGGAGGTTCATTTTCCACTCGAAACGCATAGCTTCGCAATCGAATCTAAAATAGAATAAGTAATTTTGTAACGACGATTGTAATTACGCTCCCCGATCTTAATATATATCAGTTCACCCGTGTTACGTAGAGGTAACCATCTAGTAATGCCCACATTTTTTTATAAATCCGTTAAAATGTTATGAATTCCATATATTCATTCTGCGGATGATGGAAATCGGGGTTTTGAGCGGTTTAGCAGACGGCGGAGGAGTATAACACAAGGCCGCGAGACTGATGATATAAACACTACAAAAAACTGGAAGCCGTGCGAGCCTGGAAGTCCCCATTACTCCATCATTTTAACGGAATTCTTCGCTTCGACCGAGAGAACAGAGAGAAAAAAATCAAGGAAAAAGAACCCAACGAAACGAACTCCCAGGAAAATTAATAACATTCCGCCCAATGAGTCAGACAAACACACAGGACCCCTCAAGTCAAGTGTTTCCGAGAAAACGATTTCTCTCGTTTGACGTCTTTTTGAGAGATGAGAGGTTTTTTTTCTCAGTCTTCTGAAACGCGGAAAAAACATTTTCGAGAGGCGAGCGGCTCCCAGTAAGTCGCACGTCAATTGAAACGGTTTTGATTGTAAAGATGTTGAAGGAGTTGGAATCGAATAGGCAAGAGTATGTAAATATCCTACTTATACAATACTATAAGCATCCTGATATAGTAATTACTCAGCGTTCAAATACGTATATAGTTCGATATAATATATCTGCAGAAAATATTATTGCTCCTAGACCTAGATTGACTTTAACCACTCACAGCCCACGGTATGTGATAGAGCCCTAGGTAGCCACTTGAAAATTCCTCAAAACTTTTCGAGATCCAGATACAAAAAATACGTACTAACCTGGTCGATAACAACAGGATTTATGCATATTGAATCAATATCAAATAGATCATATGTTTAACAGAATATGTATTTAATTGCTAGTAGTGTTGGTAATAAGCAATTCAATAGTATTATAAATCTATTCATAAATTAAGGTTAGGTAACTATATAATTAAAATTAAAACTTAATCTATAAAATAATTGAGCTACCTGTGTACTTAAAAACTAGCAGCAGACTCATTGCCTGACAAAACGAGACAAGCCTAGCGTCTGGAAGCACTATCGTTTCAGGAATCCGAATTATTAATGTATTTTGTACTATTTTATGTTGTAATATTCATGTAAAAAAAGGATGCAAATAAACTATTGTATTATATTCTAAGTGAAGTTGTAGTCGATGAGGAGAAGGTTAAACGACACTTTGAAGCCAAGATTTCAACAAATAAAAATCCAGATAACTTGTTAACATCGAGAAAATTATCATTTAAAAGCTCTCAATTCAAAATTCAAGGCTAACGATGTAGTAACTGAAATAGCTGCTACATCACGCCGGCCTTCCGCGGGTACATTAAAGTGACGTCTTGATACCTCTTTGAGCCGCCTCAAACACGATTGAGTAAATAAGAAGAAAATACATGTATTATTTCAACAGATCAGAACAAGTATATAATTTATTTAAGTAAATATGCATGATACGGTCGTGGACTGTGGCCGTCTGTTCCGCCGGCAATTGAGGTGTGCAAGAAATTATTTATTTTCTCAACTTCATAATGAATATAACAGAGATAATACATGTTATTACGTTTTAAACATTAATTTTCACCTTGGAGCTAATTCTTACCTCCGGTTGGAATCGATTAATTACAATGTTATTAATATTTTACTGACGCGTAGACGTGTACCCTCCGTGGCGCGATGATGGGACTTACGTCTACAATTCAAGAATCCTAGCATACAATCCCAGTAATAGGAATGCCTATAGGCGAGCTATATTATTCAGAATTTATACATTATAAACTGAAATTTCATTTATATTTCTTTTTTTGGTGTTTTTATATTATTATTTTCTGTGACTTCGAATCTCTCTCTCTCTCTCTCTCTCTCTCTCTCTCACCAGACAGAGTGGGACATTATTTAACTAATGTTTTAGTTCAACTAACGCTGTAACTAATAAAACCACCCATAATTAAATTTGATAAACTCAGCGTTGTATATGATAACTGTGACTTCAATAGATTAGTTATTGCTAAATTTACCTAGTTTTTAGTTAAAACCCTTCAACTAGCTGATAAGTTCGTTACTACCAGTAACTATTAGCTAATTGGTTATAAGTCATTATTTGTGCAAATAATAACTAGGTAATAGATAACTTTTTTTTCGTTGAAAACATCAAAATCGAAACCAGTCAAAAGGTAGCGGGAAATTCTTCGTTCAATATGACTTTATGTGCTAGTTTTCATGTAAAACAACAACAATAATAATGGTTTGCATGAATTTTGACCTGAATCCATTAATGTTCATTATTTTGGCCCATTTATATATATATATATATATATATATTATTTTGAGGTATTACAGAAGGTTGGGAAATATAGGAAACACATATTACACGCGCGTGTTTTCATCCTTCATCAAAACTATATATATATATACAGAAATTTGCTCATACAGTCATGTTACAGCTATGTCATATCCCGAGAGTGAAAACAATGTTTCTGCCACTAATAGGTAAATTTGGAACCAAATTTAATTATTACCTAGTTATCATTCGCCCCTATAACGACTAAAATCTAATTAGTTATCAGTTACTAGTAGTAAATAAGCTGTGTAACTAAATTAGTAGTGATAAATAATCGAATAACTGAATCAGTTACTCTGAAAATAATAACTAATAGGTAACTAGTTTTAGTTCGCCTATTCGCCATATAGGCAGCATTACAAGAACTCGAGAATGACGTTATCAACCCGGCGCGAGAGCGAAGGATAGACGCGCATTCTCTTGAATCTGACGGGAACTGTCACAGTTTAGGTAAACTTCATCCGGAAGAGATGAGTGAACTAAGGGGAGTGACTTGGGGTTGAACATCATTACGTGAGATAAACTCAAAATTTTTTTGATGTACCCATGCATCCATTCTTCAGGTCTGGGATGATGGTTGTGCTGAGTTTATTCGTATTGCATAAGGTAAATAGGTGATAGGAGCTCAAAAGTGATTTGAATTTATGAAAACAAATATTCTTGGTTCAATCGACCCTTTATATTTGTCTTTGTTATATTTTATAGAATGTAAATCATCCAAAATTCGAAAGGAGCAAAATTTAACTAGGGCGATTAAGAACATAAACTCAAAATATGATGAGGGTTGGGATACTCCAACATTGAGAAGAGATGGAGGAAGGAAACCGGTTAATTTAGGACAACTTCATCCGGAAGAGATGAGTGAACTAAGGGGATTGACTGGGCGTTGAACATCATAAAAGGAGATAAACTCAACCATCGTTGCTAGGATGATGATTAAGATAAATTGGTTGGAATTCAAAAAAAATAAATAAAAACTGTAAATATCTAATAGGAACTTACGAGTGATTCAAAATCATTAAACGAAGATACATGATTTGATTTGACTCCTTTTATTTGTCTTTGTTGTTGATTATGTTTTTTAAATGTATGTATTTATTATTATTTTTTTTTTAAATGACAATCATACAAAATTTTATGAGGAAGCAAACTTTAACTGGGGCGATTAAGAACGTAAAATCGAAATAATATGAGGGTTTGGGATACTCCGGCATTAAGAAGAGTTGGATGAAGGAAACCGGTTCCTTCGGAGGAACTCCATCCGGAAGAGATGGGTGAACTAAGGGGACTGAGGTTGGGATAGGCCGCACGCTCGTTAGGTTCGTCCGGTATTGATCTTCAAAGCGCCTCTTATCGGCCCCGGACCCACCCTCAGGATCAAGGAAAGGGGGGAGGGGGGGGGGGGCGACTGACCCAGTGGCCCTTAATCGGTGAGGCGGACCCCTCTTTCATCCTTGCGACGAAAGGGGGTGGCGATGATGGGGGTGAGCGGCGGTGAAAGGGTTCGTCAAGGGACTGAGGAATCGACGGGGCGAGGGGGTGGTTTTCGTGGGCACAAAGGGGGTGGAAAACCCGACCGACTGATCCGCCGGGAGGTTGACGAGGCGGATGAGGGTTACGAGGGTCGGGAGGCTGATGGGGAGAAGCGAAAAGGAGGCCGACCCCAACTTATGAATATGAAACGGATTTAAATACGTTACATTTCAACAATTACGACAAAATACCAATGTTTCAATAAACACATTGCGATTCTATTGAATTTGATGCGTGATTTGTTCAGGGCTCTTCCATAAGGTACCGAATTTGGATTTGGATCATTTACTTTTTCCCATAAGCAATATACGTGGTTACATTAGTTTACAATCGGATAAAAACTCAAATTCGGTACAATACAGATCATTAAAAGCTTTATAAAAAGGCTTTCTGTCCTTAAATTGGTTTTTTAATTAAACTTCAACGTTTCTCCCCAGAAACTGGGGCTTCTTCAGGAAGATTAATATTCAGAAATGTAAAATGTCAATTTACTTATAGTTTTCTTTTTGTTATTGTTAATAATCGAATTTAAAGTGATTTAAATGCTAAGAAACGTTGGAGTTTAATTCAATAAACAATTTAAGGACAGAAGGCCTTTTTAAAAAGCTTGACACTCAGGTTTTTCAGAAACGAGCTTTTGCGATCGGCACCCAACCGTTTGAAAATGAGACCGTTGCTTTTGGCATCCGATTCCGATCGGCACCCTATTGCGTTGGGCACCCAACGCATTCCAGAGTTTTTGCACTGGGCCTGGACACCCAACTTGCAACTAGTGGGCAATGTAGAAAGCATCTGGTATCGTATCTGTTAAACGAAAATAGATTCCATTCTAAGAAATTCGGCACCATCTGCCCTCTCCTACGTTGAGTATTTTTCTTTCTATGATTTTTCAAAGTTTGCACTGGTGACGTCACACTAGTGGCAGGGATGTCACCCGGGTGCGAAACTAGGAAAAATCATAAAATTAAAGATAATTATCGTTGGAGAGTTTGGTTGGTTCCAAACTTCTTAGGATGTAATCTTCTTCCATTCAAAAATAGTTAAAATACCTTTTTTGGGTAACGCTAATTAGGGAAGTTGTTCAGTTATGAAATATGTATGTATAATCGATGAATTTTCCCTCTATCATATTCCAGTAAGATGTAGTTATAAACGTGCCTGTAGTGTTGAAAACAGGAATAACATTCAGGAGGGGAAAGAATCAGGAAGTAGAGGACGTTCGTGCGTTTAAGCTGATTTTACTCACAAAACCAAGCGAAAAGATTTTGAAGAGAACTGATTCATCGACCGATCTCATATTTATAAAGTTTGGAAAAGCAACGGGAGGGAAATAATGGGGGAAAAAATAATCCGTTTCGACGATACGAGCGAATTTAGCAACGCAAAATACCGAAGGGGTCAACTGGGGTTTGGGACCCGAAGCCGATTTGAAATTCCGCATCCACGCGAGTTGTCAGAAGGAAGACGAGTTCAACAAACAGGCCACGTTAATTCGGTGGTAAATTCCAAAATGCAGTTAACCCTGTTAATGCATTTTATTCAAATTAACTCCATGGATTATTTCTGATGCGAATCGTATTATAAATATACATAATTCATAAAGTCGGGATGAAAAATAAAATCTTCGCACATGATTAGACGAGATGTGCCCATAATTAGGTGAAATAATAATTCAATATCTGTATCAATAATAATAAGAAGAAGAGGATATATTACAGTCAGAACAACCAAATTTTTGCGCTTTACCATATTTTATGATTTATTCACAAAGATAATCACGTGAAACGATGAGTTCAATGACAATTGAGGTGATGAAAATGCAGTAGTTCCCCCTTCAAAAGGGAGAAGCGATTAACATGCTACACACAGAGGATATCCTACAGGTTGAATGACCTCCGGAATATGCCAAGGGGTAGCATTTGCAAGAATCGAGAAGGAGAAACTACCTAAATCCATCACAGTTCCTATTCGAATGTTCATAACATCAGTGAATTTCACCTCAAAGTTCCAAATAAAACAAATTTATCGAAAAAAATTTCAATTTTTCCCCTTTTTATATCTATGTAAAAACGATTCGTGAATTTTTATATTTTTCGATAAGACCCGCATGTGTGTCATTACACACACCTCAATCAGAAAACAGCAAGTGGCTCAAAATCGTAAAAACATAAACACACGATTTTATCCTAAGAGATCACCTCTCTTCCACAACCATGGATATTAGAAGCCAATTTTTTTCCTAAACAGTGCTCAAAAATTGGTAATAGAAAACAAACCTCAAAACGGAAATTGTTTACATCGTAGTAGCCTACAACTGACGAGTTGTTGGCTTTCAGCATTATACTTTCATCATTTTGGATTTATTTTTCAACCTAAATAGAATCAGTGCGACCAGTTCTGGGGCCAAAATTCTCAAAAGAAAGCCGAAAATCGTAATTCGATGGATTCGAGGAAGGTTTTGGAGGTGTTTTAAATCCGAATTAAATTGTTGGTCAGTAGTAAGCAACTGTGACACACAGTAACCCGGCATTCAGATAAGAATGATTTGCATAGTTTGGTGGTCTAAATTCCCGCAAGCTCGCATCTCAAAAATAAAAAATATCCTAAATTAATCCGTAGGTAGGTTATATAGTTGAACAAATCGATCAGAATGATACCCATAGTGTGGTGACGTTTTAAGTGATACGCTTCCGTGCTACAAGCACTTGCGCATTTGTAATTTTTTAGCCGTAATTCCAGAGCTTCTGTCTTGTACCTCAATATGTACCTTGTAAATTGTGCAACTTCCCTCGGAAAAAGGAAAAATGTTCGATTTGAAGGTAGATCTCCAACACTGACGCCACGTTTCAATTTCAAGCTGAAGAATTACTACGACCGCTTAGGAATTGAACGCCCAAGATTTCCAACGGTTATTGGATTACGCGTTGAGACGGCTGGAAAATAAGCGACAGCAAAACAAATCGGACGACATCAGCTCTCCGATATCCGTTTACTGGCGTCAAACTTATCGATTCCCGGTAGCCACAATCAGTTCGTCATTCTGACTTCACTCGGTCGCAATCCCCTTTGCCCTCTTCGTCGCTCATGAGGCCGTTCCTATCGCTCCCTCTCTCTCGGTCAGATAGGAAAAAGTCGTAACCGCCCAAGAAAGGAAGTCGCCAAATGAGCCGATTCTACGACCGGGCTGGTTCCAACTTGTTGGGTGCACTTCGCCCATATCTGGGAGGTGGTTTGTCTAATTGCTGCTTCGTTATCAATCTGCTATGATACTGAGAGCTATTATACCAGAGTCAGGGGAATTAAAATCCCGGTCAGATAATACGTGAGAAATGGCGTGAATCCTTACAAACAGCTGAGTATTACCAAGTTGCACACAAACGATTCGATATACCTAGGTAATTAGACCTAGGAAAAATTCGTCAAGATTAATCGATGTGGAACGTTTTAATGACAAGTAATTTTGTTGACAAATTGAAGAATATGATTAGTTTCTTTGGACGACGATAAGGTCATAAATGTTCTAAAGGCAAAATCGACTAACATCAAAAATCGTGCGAATCCTTACACAAACGTTTATTTTCTGCTAATATTAAGCCAGCCTATACAGACGGGTCACAAAAATTGTACTGAACCAAACCGATTGGTAAGATATTTGATATCCAAGGAAATCTATCTAGATGAAGGTGATACGTGAAAATACACTGCCAAGGACATGGCACAGAACCTTCCTAGTGGCCTTCAGAGTATGTCAGCATTAAATTATCAGAAATCACCGGTTCACCATGATCATGACGTTAGGGTGCTGGGCCACCAAAAACCAGAAAAATTGTCTAAAGTCTGTTCAACAATGACGGACTGTAGCAAGAAAATTACGTTCACGCATGCGCTGAGAGTATCGTTGATTTAATTATGATGAAACTGATTGGGGACCATCTAAGGCTAAATCCACGCATTGCTGATTCAATCATGATGAAATTTATAGGGGACCATCTAGCGCTAAATCCCCTCTATTCCTGAAAATTTCATTGAAATCCGATCAAAATTGTGGAAGTTATGGATGTCACAAGGAAATATAGAAAGACGAAAGCTCGCGCATGCGCACTCCGTACTGATGGTTCAATCATGATGAATGTCGTAATGTCCCTCGAGGGCCTTCCCCGTATCGTCCCTGAAAACCTGACTAAAATCTGTTCAACATTGACGGACATGATTGTCACAATAAAATTGGGTTTACGCATTCGCTGAGCGTATTGCTGATTCAATCATGATGAAACTGATAGGGGACAGTCTAGCGCAAAATCCACACTAATCCTGAAAATGCCATTGAAATCAAATCAAAATTGTGGAAGTTATGGCTGTTAAAAGGAAATGTGGATAGGCAGACGGACGGACAGACGGACAGTTGGACGGAGGGACGGACAGACGGATGGACAAACGGACAGACAGAAGCAAAACCAAATTTGCTAAGGAGGCTACAAAATGCAAGGGGAAATTTTGATTTTGGAACAAAAAAAAAAAAAAAAAAAAAAAATTTCTGCATTTCGAAAGTGAAAACAAAGCCTTGCAGACGGACAGAAGTAATAACCGTGATAATACCTATGTATTCTTATAAACATGAAATACTGACAGAAATTAGAAGAAAAAATAGAAGAAAATGTTGGAAGAAAAAATGTAAAACAGCCTATAAGCAATAATATTTCTCTTTTTTTTTTCAGAAATTATAAATAGAATAATTTATTAAGAACCAACCAAACAAAAATTATTATTCAGAAGTTATTAAAAACCTGTACCGAAAACTTCAAAAATCATGATTCACCACGAAAATGAACTTCGAGTTAACTCTCTAATAATTCACCGTTGCCGATCGCACAGACTTTTTTCTCTTCATAGTTTTACTCCACAGATTTAAGTAAAAAATACTCGATTGTGGATGCACATATTTTAAACGTACAGTTAATGTTATTTATGGAAAAACTGTCTCTAAACAATGTTGGAAGAACTTTACTATTCATCTTGTATAGCATATAATAATATGCTATACAATATGAAAAGTACAATTTCCCAGCAATTTTACTTAATTTAAGGAAGAACCCGACTTTAATAAGTTGTTAGATTGTTCGGAAAAAGAAGCAATGTTTACAATTCGATTACCAACATATGGCCAGATATCGTCTGTAGGTTCACATGCATATACTTACACACATATGTATATATTACTCTATAATTATGTATATTCAGGGTGCTTCAAAACACATTTCCACAGAAAAACTGTTCAAAACATTGATTAGCTGTGTTTCTCAAACCCATTGCAATTTAACATCGTTTTTGTCGCGAATGTACTAAAACATCTGCAATTGAGCAATCTATATTCGAATATACATACGATAGCTGTCAAAATGTCGTCACAGTTCAATTTAATGGGTAGTATATAGTACACAGGAATTCAAGATTCGTAATTCAAAGGAGAGACAATGTGGGAAAACTGCACAAAGCGCAGTAGGTACATACACAGCTAGGAAGCTCTTTTATATGACCGTTTACCAACTTGAATAAAGTCGTAGGAAACAGTGTGGATTCAGCTGAGCAGCCGGTGGCCGCATCCGAGCACGTAAAGCCCTAAAACCATCCGGATACTTTACCATCACGTTCGCTCTCTCTCGCATTGTTGTTCACGTGTTTTTCTGAAGGGCGGTTTTCGAAGGTTGTAAGGCGAAATGAATGAATAGTAGAGAGATGAGGCAGATGACTAAAGTTGCGTCCAAGATCGGATAGTTTGCTTCGGGCATTTAGATGAAAATCAACGTTCCGTTAGAGTAGTAGTTACGTTGTGGAAATTATACATTTTTCGTTGGACAAGGTCTTTTTGTATTACGAACTACTAGGCTATGGCATATCAACGAAATAGAAGAGACAAATTGAATTTAAAAAAAACACATATAAAACTACGACATGAATAGAAGAACAAGTACGAAAGAAATGCGTGATAAATCGAGAGCTTTCCAACGATTGGAGAACGATTTTTGTCCGGTGAAAAATAAAGAAGTTTCATTTCCCCAGCAACGGCTTGGTTGTCAAAACAGCGTGACGGAAAAAAACGTGATCACATGAAAAATCGTATTCACACCCCGCTAAATTTTTCGACGCGGTACGTTCGACGGTGCGCCTATAGAAGTTTACACTTCAAAAAAAAAAAAAAAAAAAAAACAATCAATTGTAAGCAGTATTCATCGATGTTTGCGAGAATCTACGTCATCAATACCTAGAGCTAGTAATTCCTACAAATAATCAAATAATACTACTGGAATCTTGGAGCAAGTAGATACCTAGCTATAAAAGCATATACACCTGGTGAACAAACCCTCGCATCGCATTTCTAGAAGCTAGTTACTTTTGTAGGGGTATTGAATGTTTCTGAGATTCGATGATCGAACTGAGAGTATCGGCTATAATTATTAATGACATAAACACAAACTACTCAACTTTTCATAGCATAAGAGCTTTTCCATGGATTGTATATTAACCCAATCTTGAAATCACATTGTTGTTTCTATTCTTTGGAAATGTGATTATAGGCAGTACGACAAACAACCCTTGTAGGAAGCATGACGAGCAAAGGTCACATATGCATACTTCTGGTTCTTGAAGATACGCAATGAGTTATAGCCTAGATAATTTTGGAGGGTGTGTTAAGGGCATGAGTTACGGATGAAATAGAAATTCCGGACTCGAGTAAGACGTTGAGAACTTAGATTAAGTAAACATCAGACGTAGAGGCGGTTTTATGGGGCTCAGACTTTATGATTCGTTTCTAGACATCTCATGGGGTGTCCGTCTCAAATTTCTCATTTGATTGATTAGCTATCAAAGAAATTAGATACAGATCACATTCTGCTGCTCTAAGGTGCTTCAAACTTATGATTCGTTTCTAGACGTTGCAAGAAGATTTCAGGATTGCATGGATTTCAGCTCCATACGTTGAAAAGCATTGGAATTAGCTCCAGAGATCACTAGCCCACTTTGTATGTCGTTGTTACACGTCATATTTTCTTTCGGTTATTTAGATTAAGATTTTCGGCTATTATCTCCGTAAGAACATATTCTACGTTAAAAATATCAACAAACTCATACGGTTTCAAGAAATCAAGAAAAAGACTGCTTCACTTGTACGTTACTTACTAGAAATTGGGTGAATACTGAGACTAAAACGCAGTGATATCTCATTATATAATTGTATAATTGTATGTTATTGTATAATTGTATGGCTGTTCAATATCGTATATCACATGCACATAATTATGTGCTTATGACTGAGAAATTGGTCATACGCTCGATTCCTGAAAATAGATTGGAAAAGCGCAATTAATAACTAAATGACAGCATAAACTCAGAACTAATTTCATTGTATTCAAGTTTAGAACTACTCAAAACAAATTTATATGCCAGCGTTGTATAGAGACCGAATATGCAAGTAAGTAATAGAACTCTCCTATTTTTACCCGACGAGAGGAAAAAGGTTTTCAACAACCTAAACGATTCTTTTTTCTAAACTAAAAAAAACCGGATTACTACCGTCACGCTAATTTTCTGTCCTTTTTAACGAAACAAAAGCGTTATTCCTCATTTTCCCTGTTCTCATATGCTAATAACCCTCAGGAACGAAATGGTGGAAAACGGAGGAAACACGCGAATCCACGAAAAAAATGACTAATTAGACGAATGCAGCAGACACGGTTGTTACTCGGTGTCGTGCTTTTTCAACTTGATTCCTAAGGTTTTCAGAAATGATTTCCCTAGTCGAACTTTTGTTTTCTAATACCGACAGTGTGCTTTTGGCGTAATTAATTTTATTCACTTAGCCGCAAAACGAGGAAAAAGGAGATTTTGCAGGTTAATTATACGTACTGCATTTCCCGAAAGAACATTATGATGTACATAATTAGTACAGCATGATGGTATCTTTCAGTACCCATATAACGATGTGTTATTACGTTGAATTAATTAATAAGAATGAATAACTCATCAAAACTACACCAAAAATTACATCGTGCTTTAGTTGTTTGACGTATGTATAACTATGGGTTTTCAGACATACGAAGTTCATAGTAAACTTCAAGGTTTATTGCTCAAATTGAGGTTTTCATAGTACGCGCAATAAGGCGCCGCTTTCAATAAAAATCTAGAAAATATCTGTTGATTCACGAACCAACCTTCTAATTTCTATTCAAAAGATTTGGAAAATATAAATGTAAACATATTACGTTACTTTTCGTTACTTTCAAATTCAAAATGTCTACAGGCTCACATGGCACCATTTTAGAAAAGTTCCTAATGAGTAGGACATGGATACATGTGTTCCATGCATTCCATGGAATACATCTACAGTATAATCACAAGTCCTATAACTCATTGTCGCCTAGGGGCCTGCGCTTGGATTTCCTCTCTCTAACAAAATATTGGTTTCGATTGCTGTGAAATTGGAAAATTACCAACTAAGAATTTCGAGCTAAGAGTTCAAACTAAGTTTCGAATTTAGAGTTGTTTACATACATGAAATTTACTAGTTCAGAACCTTGTACCTATATACCTGCCGCACAGAAATAAGACATGCAACCTATCCCTTTGTTAGTATCCCTAGAAAATCAGGCATTACTCTCAACTGAATGCGTGGAGACTGTGGAAGAGATCAGGACCTACTGTTTAAATGAAACAGATTCGATGTATTGTGCATTTCCACGACTGGACTCAGCAATCGTCATTCATTAGCTTGGTCCTATTCATCTGAAGTGTGTTTTGGTCATTTGCACGCAACTCTATTATCATTAATAAAAAATAGGAGTGATAGAAACAAAACCCACTTTTCAGTTGTAGAGAAGGTTTTGTTAGTTTGAGATAAAGCAGAGAGCAAAGTGTGGAATAGAATACGCTTATCACAAGGGAATCCTTATGCAAGGATAATAATTTCTACTCCTGGGACATGCAATTAAACACCCATTTAAAATTATAATTCATGTAAATTATATTTCGGGATATGTCCACATACATAATCTATTGCATTCATAGTTAACGTCGCCACAAGACACTAATTGAGTACGAGACCCTCTCGAACGATCAAGTTTGTCCCCCACCCTGGCAACTACTTGGAACCGTTCCCTACAAGAAGAACTGTGAGTTCTTCAATTCCGTTCAACTCGGAGCAGCTCATGAGTCACAAATGAAAATTCACATTTACGTTTCTAAACTGTTATGTGATCGTGTTATGAGACCACGAAACTATACACTTCATTCTGATCTACATATCCAACTAATCTGCATTTTTACTAAGGGATTGACTACTTGATGTTATGTATTTTTGAGATGCGAGCTTGCGAGCATCCAGACCACCAAACTATACACTTCATTCTGACCTACATGTCCACTAAACAGGTTGAACGGAATTGAAGAACTCACAGTTCTTCTTGTAGGGAACGGTTCCAAGTAGTTGCCGGGGTGGGGGACAAACTTGATCGTTCGAGAGAGTCTCGTTAATTGAGTCGAGGTATATGATTTAAAATAAAATAATTTCAGTTGCCACGTTGACACAAACACATGGGGTATAGACAATTGAAGTTGAAGAGTGTTGAAGAATTGTTTGGTTGGCGGAAAGTGATGTCAACCGATTCCATCAACCAATCAAATACATCGTAGTTTCTGATCTATTTTTATGGAGCAGACATTTTACAAATTACTGAAAGAGAAATTCGAATCATTCACATTGCGTTAAATTTTTTCCAGTTTTAATCCTAGTTTATCCAGGTAATGTGTCAACTGCTACTTTTATGCATGACTAGAAACCCACGATGCAGAAAACTGAAATGATTTGATTTTTGATATTCAATGGGTTTAAATACCAAAGTTTGGATGAAATTTGGATACCTATGGAGTTACCTATAACAAAAAATACGTTAACTGTACAAATTTGATGCCACAAACTGCAGGTACTTCTATTCTGAAAGAATTCGTGAATATTTGCTTGGAAGACATATATAGGTGGATGCTGTTGAATAATCGCCTTTCGCTTTCAATAAATTTAAGGTTAAATATTCGTAATAAAGTTGAGGTCAAATTTGGATTTTCCATATTCCAAATTGAATGTAAAATGAACAATAATTTACCGCCATTAGATGTTGTATTTCTACTCTTTGTAACTTCGAGCTTGGAAGACATCAAAGGAGGTAATATCCAGGATCACAGACCATGCGTGTACATAATGTACGTTACAAGAAAGCTATCGAACCGTTTTTCGCATAATAGGGCATCAATGCCTCGTCGAACTATTCGAGTAGCATTGATACAAAAATAGAGGAATTCGACTTTCTCAGCTCCGACGTTGCACAGGAGATTTTTTCCCTTTTTTTCCTCTTGTCTCGTCCGTTGAAGTATCGACCGAACGTTGCCTCATGATACTTGTAAATGCGATGTCCCAGAGAGCAAGACCGTTCTAATGGATAACACGTAGTCCCTAACATGTTCATTGTTGTCAAACACCGACTAGATCGCCACTTTTATTTTCGGATTTTTTTCGATTTGTGCGTGTGTTTTTTACCCGTTTTTGTAAGGGCTTTTGTAACTCGGGACACTCTCTTTATTTACCGCATTAGCGAAGAAGAAGGTATAAAAGGACGGCGTTGAAGGAGGCCTCGTTGAGGGTTCTCTCATAAATAACAATCACGAGACCCGGTGGTAGTATTTCACCTTCTGGTATGCGCTTTCAGCTTTGATTCCGCTCAGTCGCTTGTTGGACATTCCGAAGCGATTCATCGATGCCGATTTTCACTCGATGTGATCGCAAACTGCGGATACCACCGACGCCGAAACGTGTTACGAATTTTTTGCTGCTTCAGTTACGCCAGAGGTGGTAGATGTGTAGACTTACAAGGAACGATAAGACGATGTTTCAGACATGAGTTCTATCGACTATAACAAGAACGTGGGAAAGCAACGAGATGGTATGCGCATATTTGGCAGGAGTTATGGCGGGTCCCTACAAGCTCATCAAATGGAAACTCATAAAAAATGTGAACTCGAGACTTTTTTGACATTTCCATGTCTTTACTATCCCCCTATGGTCGGAAATTATTACAATTTGCGTCACACAAAACGTAACGGAAGAGTGTAACGAAAAGCTGGAAAATTATGTTTACATTATACCTTCAGGTGATATCTAAGAAAATGCATCACATAACGTACGTTATGGCGAAATAATACCAAAAATAATCTTGGTTTTGGCTTCGGCTCTTTTTTAACATAAGTTTCCTTATGAGTGGGACTTCAGTCAACTCTAAATGCCTGGGAAAGTAGTAAAAACTGTGGAATCAAACATTATAACATAAATTGGTAATATACAAATTATTTTCGATGAGTTTCCTGTTACCTCTGAAAACTAATCGAAAACTAGTGAGTTGAGATTCATTGATCAGATTTTGCTTAGATCAGTGGTCTGCGTCCCAAAAATACATAACATCAACTAGTCAATCCCTTAGTAAAAAATTAAATTAGTTAGACGTATAGATTTATTATAAATAAATGAATGAATAAATAAATAAATATTTCTTATAAAAAACTCGCCATTCCTACATAGTCGCGATCCTAACCTGGTTAGAGTGATTTAATGATGTCATAAAGTCAGGTAACGCGAATATGCAAGGCAGTGTAGCTTTCTCAGTTATGAACATAAAAATATTGACACAGTAGCCCAAATTCAGAAAAATACATTTGACCCTGCCAAACCTTGCGATGAAATGAAAGTTTGGAGATATTAAGAATACAAACATTGTATAAAATAGTTCCAACCATCAACAAGTGAGTCATTAAATATGCACACAAAAAAAGTACAAAAGCAGAAAATGTACAAATATTGCACAAACTCCTTACAAAGCAAAAAAAGGATAATTAAGTGATCAGCCTAACAAATCCCATAACAATGCATCCTGTACTACCTGCTTCAAGGCTCAGCGTTTAATTCCTAAACTACTATAATAATTTTCGAAAATAAATTTTCAAGTTTTTCTTTTCAACGACATTTAGCAAGTCCAATTGAAAGTTGTTTTGAGGGAACCATTTTTTGTCGTTCAGCCGTAGATGATTCCAAATCATCTCTTTCGGGAGGGCATATTAGCTGTTTTCGCTACGCCGTAACCCCTGAGTGTGTCAGTGACCTGAGAACCTGACGCGAAAACAACATCCGAAATTCGCTGACCGGCCAGACATTAGTAAGTCGGCGAAATCCCATCGCGAATCAAAATTCCTCGTCCAGCGGTGGGCCCGAGCATAATTTCTTCGGGAGGACAGGTAAATGAATATCAAAACAGCTCCTGTGGCACCTACCAGCTCTCGCCAGTTGAATAACCCTAGACAACTCTTTCTTCATTCTTCAGAATCCTCTACGGGAGCTCTTTCTCTTGTTTACACACGCTGAGTCACTGACCTACTCAAACTGTAGTAAGCGATAGTGCATGTATAATGTAGCATTGAAACCAGCATTTTTTATACGCAGATATGCTTGATATGTTCCATATATCTCAACTAATTTGTTAGGCAACAAGTGACATTAGCACATGGCACGAGACATCAGACACTTATCCAGTTTCGTGTGACATTTGTCTTTGTCTTTTGTCGCTGTGATGTGATTTTCCCTGATTAATAGCTGCTGTAAATAAATTTTAATGTGAAATTGATTCTACTGTAGCGAAAGAGATGCTGCATTCCAAATAGATGATCTTAAACAACATTTTTTATGGAATGCCTGTATGAATAATCATGTATATGCTTCATGTATGTATGTATGTATAGATTCTACAGACCAACCACAGATTCTAACATTTGTGAGTGAGACGTAGTGTAGAATGAAGCAAGGAGCAATGGAACCTTCACGTTACATGAACAAACATGCACTTTACCTATTTGGCACCAAGTACCAACTTAAAATCACGACTAGTCATTTCAGCGAGTAATGATTTTCTCTATGAATAGTGTGGATGAAAACGAATACTGTGAATGAAGATTTTTATACATAATCACCAGAATCATCACATAATACTTCGCAGTACCAAACAAACCATATGAACCCTCTAAATGATTAAATCACGTTTTTCATCAATATAACTATTTAGTCATTTGGGAGTAAAAGCCCAAGGACCGCTAAAAATATTTATCTTTTTCTATTCTGATTTTTTCACATTATTAGTATGCATCTTATGATTTTATTCCTAGCAATTATTTTCACCGTTCGCAACCAATTCCCGTACTCTTGATGCCCGCCTACATAGTGACTATTAAAGTTCCAGTCATGCAGCATGATCGTATGAGCAAATTTTCGTCAATAGCCCATCGTATAATAATTATATTACATTGTATTGAAATTTGAGCAATTTCATTAGAAATAAATTGGTAAGAATCAACTCAATGTAACGAAAAATCATACTAGATAAAATTTGGCAATACCAAAAAGATTGTGGATATTTAGATTTTTTTAAAAAGTTTATATAGATTTTTCAGCAAATGTTAATGAAATTTTACGTTGTTCACCATAACTTGAATTGAAATTCTGCTATAAATTTAAAAATCTATAGCCGTTTTTAGAGATTTTTTAAAGACATTTTTTTAAAATTTGACTAATTTTTTGACTAATGTGTTCAAAAAGTGCTGTCCAACAAACTCATCCATCCATTTGAAAAGCTTGATTTTTAGGGGCAAGAACGGGATTTTCATCTCAATCCTAACGAGAGTTACCGACTGAAATGACAAAAAACACACGGACACACACACTCACACACGCATTCACAGAACGGATTTCAATAAAGAAATTTTGCGACAATTTTTATTTTAAAAATTTTGGGAGCCATTACTATAGTATAATTTTCTACTATAATTCGCTAAAATGAATACGTGGAACTCTCATTGGTTGTTTGACTTTTAAACTAGGTGTGTACTAGAATTAACCATCTCAATAACAAGTGGAGTCCCTATCGACCCCAGACGTAATATATTGTTGAAATAGATATGAGAAGTTTATCAGTAAGAACGGAATTTTCATCTCAATCATAAAGAGAGTTACCGTCTGGTATGACAAAAACATACGCACACGCACACACACACGCGCGCGCACGCACGCGCTCGCACAAACTACAGGAATCGTTTGAGAATGCCTCAAAACGGATTTCAATGACGAAATTTTCCAAAAATTTTTATTTTAATTTTTTCGATTCATTGCGATAAATTCATTTTACTAGTTTTTTATTAGTTTCAATATACTATCATGTTAAAACAATTTTAAAAAGCTGGTTTCTTGTATTTCAATTTGAATACAGCGATATTCATGTAAGGTTTGAATTCATACTCTCGTTATGGAAATGAGTGCTTGCACAGAGAACCAAGACTGATTACTTGCCGTGTAGACGGGGAGAGGTTGCAGTGGGTGCGGCCACCTTGCCCTAATGTACATACCTTTACGATATTCGTACGTGTGCACGCAACTCGCGAACCTGATCATGAAGAGCTTCGTGCGGTCCAGGCACTTCCCCTCTCGGTTTAATCTGAATTGAAAACAACTTCTGCTACTGGAAATGCCAACAACGCCCCGTTAACGCTTACTATCCTTCGTTTACTGACTGTTAATGACATTGGAATTAGAGTTAATATGATAATCAGGTAGGGATCACAATGAGAGAATGTATTGATTATCAAACCCTGTGAAAAATTGTACATGTAATATTTTGGATTGTCCAGTGCAGTTAAGTATCAGACTACTCCAGATACGAAGGAGACTTGGACTTTCTACTGGAATCTTAGACCCTGAAGGTTCAAAAGCAGTAACCATGAAAAGGTAAAAACAAAAAAATAAAAATATCTAAATAAAAAGTTCTAGTCATGCAGCATGATTATAAGAGCGAATTTTCGTAAATAATCGGATATTATTACTTGAAGTTGTTTTGAAATTTTAGCACTTTGAGTATAAAAAAGTTGTTAACTACCAATTTTATGAGGGGGGGGGGGGGGGGGGGGTTACTCGTTCGTAATAATATTCTGTGACTCAGAACAGATTTTGAATATTCAGCTTTTTTGTCAGATTTTTATCGATTTTTCAGCAAATTATATTGAAATTTAAGTTCATTTTTCAAGTAACCTACATAAATTTGTCAATGTTCTAGTTCATCGCTGATGAACTTTTTTCGATAAAAAGTCTGCTAAAAAATATAAATTTACTCTATATATATATATATATATATATATATATATATATATATAAACATGAAAAAGCGTTGAACTCTAGGATTTGTTTCAGAACGTCTCAAAACGGCATTTAATGAAGAAATTATTCAAAAATATTGTTTTAAAATGTTTTAGAGCCATTGCAATAGCTCCATTTTCTATAAAAATTCGCTCAAAGATATAAAACAGTAAAAATACTTCGTCCGGCGAAAGTCCCTTTGGCAACAGTAGTTAATAAATTCAGTCTTTCTCCAATGAAAATGTTGCAACACCTTAGTGAATAGAAAAAGCAAATACATATAATCCTGTACCTCCACTGGTGGGAAACGTTTTCATGATCAATGTAGATGAAGGTACTTTCATACCATTTACGGGTGTTGCAATTGATGCTTTTCACCTTTTCAAGAGGACACACATATGTAATATCGATACCAACAGATAAGTTGGAAGTTTTCAAGTCCTGACTGTAGTTGGTTGGGTTCAAAAAAGGATTTGAAGCGACCTTTCAACGTCTGTTTAGAGTTTAACAGGCGATGAAGTAAACATTAATTTTCTTTAATTTGAAAGAGGACAACACATATGTAATATCGATACCAAAAGATAAGTTGGAAGTTTTCAAGTCCTGACTGTAGTTGGTTGGGTACAAAAAAGGATTTGAAGCAACCTTTCAACGTCTGTTTAGAGTTTAACAGGCGATGAAGTAAACATTAATTTTCTTTAATTTGAAAATTTGTGAATTCGGTTCCCATGCAGGAACCGAGATTTTGTAGAAAATAATGATGTTCCATCTCAACAGGAAGGAAGCTCCAATATTGTAGTTGTAGTGGCCGATATTGCCGGAGAAAAGGAGAAAAATCATGCAAATTCGCTTCGGAATTCGCATCTGAAGTCAACTAACGGGACACCAACAAAGACGAGTTGGCACATCCGAGTCAGAGCGCCGGCACGTCTGAGTATTCATATCAGGTTTTAGGTCATAAACAATAATTCTGGGAGGAAGAAATAGGTGGAGTGTCAAGACTTCTAGGAGTTACTCGCGCTGAAGCTTCAGGATAATATAGGATTCGACCGAGACTGGTTTAGCCCTGGGTCGGCCGTTTGTCTGGAGTGACTATTTTACGCGGATTTTTCATTATGTAAATGTTTAGCGGTACTTTTGGTTGAATCTTTCGACAGGGAAGTTTTCAAGGGTCTTTGAAGTAACGGTGATGACATGGTCAGTCAAATATCGAGAAAAGGGTACAATGAAAAAAAAAAAAAGTCCAGTCATGCAGCATGACCCCATGAGCGAATTTTTGAAGATGTTTCATGCAAATATTACCGATTTTTACAACTAGCGAACGGCATTATTTCGATTTTTGACTGATTTTTCAACTTTTGAAATTTTTGAAAACTTGATACATATTCTAATAGAATTTTACGCTGATTTCGAATATACCACATGTTAGTATGCTGAAGGTAGACTCGGAAGCAAAAGGGGGAAAAAAAGGGACCAGCTCAGCTCACTCCAGACTCAGCTGCCTAGCTTTCTGAACATATTCTTTAATTTTATGCGGAATTAGATCCGAAAACAGGCAAAACTTGATGCTTGATGCAATCATACCTACAAATTTACCATTGTATACCTAACACCAATTCAATCAGTTACCGTGAATTCGGTTCAATCTCTAGATTTCGTGTTTTCCAAAAATAGTATTTATAACATTTTTATACGGGATACGAGAAAATGGGGTTGCACTACAAAGTGGTCGCGCAAGGAATCTTGAGAGGAAAATGAGAAGAGTCCCAATCATGCAGCATCAATGTATGAGCGAATATTCGAAAACTATCGTGTTATATTGTTTTGCAATGTGCACCTTGAATGAAAAGAAATCGTTACCTAATTACTATTTTTGAAGCGAAAAAGGCCTCTGCAATTGAAAATTCTGCACCTAACCAAAACTACATTCTTTGCTTATAGTTGAGGCCATTTGTTTTTTGTTAAGAATCGTACCTAACCAATATAATTATAAGCTATTATTTTATAAACAGTTAGACAAATTATTATCATTATTTTACTGTGAATGAACATAAATAAATTGACTAATAGGTCAAGCTGTCATTGACACGTCACGAGGTTCCGCGACGACAAACGTCCAACGAGGAAAATGAGAAAGAAGGCGAGGTTATAAGAAGACACACGGAAGGTTTTCAAGAGCAGAACAGAACCACGGGGGAGTAATAAAACTTTCGGGGCCTCCGTCTACCTGAACCGAGGAAAGAGCTGGGGGCCCCCGGCTCCATTCATCACTCCTGGCTAACAACTAACAACCAACCAACCCCTCCTCCTTATCACACCCACTCACGCACACGTACCCGTTTTATATACGCACACGCGTCTCGTCTTTCGCAAATTCATCCTTGAATGAACGGGAAAACAAGATGTAACTCGATTTTATAAAATCGGAAAACGCAATAAGAACTTTTCGTGTAACTATCTGTTACCGGAAAAGTATGAAATAATGCATGAATTGTATACAATAAATTATTAGTTAATCCATTCGGTGTATGTGTATACATATGTACCATTTCCCTTCCCCACATCCTTCATACCAATCTAAAGTTCGTAACTTCACACGTCGCGTTCAGTTTCGTTTTCCTTCAATCTTCAATATACCTCGAGATTCTAGTTCAAACGTGAACCTTTATAAGAAGTGGATTACTGGTGACAGCAATTTCGCCGTGGACGATGGGAAGATATTTTGCGAACTATGTACACAATCGGTAAGTTTTTAATCAAGTTTTCCTTAAGAACTACCTATGTAGTTGTTCTTTCTACATAAGATCTTTTATGCAGTTGTTAACAGTTAACTATTCTATGGTGTTGCTACTACCTACAATTAATGGTGGGGGGGGGGGGGGCTAACCCAGCTAGCCAGCTCCTATGCTAACCAATGCATATAAATACGAAAAGTTTTGAAGGTTTTCGAACTGTCGTTAAGGATCTGGATGACGCAGCTTCTCTTTTTCGGATCGAATTTAAAAAAAATTCCGAGCATAGTTGAGCAGTTGTAGTCTGAAAAGGTTCTCCTAACGATCTCTGTGGAGAAGATAGAAGAAATTGCTAATACCGACTACCCAGGAGCCATCGGGAAATGGATTAATGCCAAGGTAGAGGCTTTCCAGGAGAGGAATCGCGGCTTTCAGAAAAACACGCCTGGGACGTCTGCGGACGTAAAGAGATCATTCTCTAAATTAAAATATTCGCAGAGCAACTGTGCTCTTAATTTACCTATGGATAATCTTGCCGCCTAATTAAAATTGTTTTATACTTATATTTTGATTTAATATGTAAGTATACCTATTGCAAGTACATGTAAATAGTTTACGTACATAATAAAGTAGCTGATACGATTTCAAGTTGCACGGTTTAATGGCTGAACATCCCTTTTTATGGTGGGGATGAGGTGGATATTTGAAAAAATAAATGCAACATTGGCTGAAATAAATGCCAAATTAGGCTAGAATAAGTGCCTACATTGCCACATATTTAGGGCCACATTTCGTTTTAAAAAAAAGTGCCACAGTTTGAAGGTCTCTGTTCATAACTCTCCAACTATGTTATTTACGTGTTTGAATAAGTTTATACCAACGGATTTGGTGAAATCCCGGAGTTAAGCATCCTCTTAGAACCCCGTGAATGGATCTAAAACTAGTTCAGCGTTCTACGAATAATGATTCATTCACATTCTCTCGGAACTACAAGCCCACGGACACTGAATGCCACGGGTAGTCCCCATTATACCGAGTACGAGATTTATTAAACTCTAGAGATCAAGTCATAGTTATTCATAGTCACCGGTATTGCAGCAGTTAGTTTGAAGTTAGATCCAGCAAACACAAAAGATCCTAAGCCAAGCAAAACATCCCTTATCGGCGAAACAATTTAGTCTATGGTATCCTCTGATTTTTGTAGTTTTCCAAGTGCACCTTCGTAATAACCGGTTTCGAAGGACTGCCTGACCGTAACATCTGATCGTTTCGAATAACCCTGATCGTAACAAATAACTATATTGCACCAAACATACGTATATAGTATACATTTATGAATATGAGTACTTCTATACCTTATATGACCTTACGGGCATGAAGCAAAATGGATGGTTTCACATAAAAGTCAATAAGATAAACAATGATGAGGAAGACTAAGAGTTGGTATATGAAACAACCCCCGATGTGCAAATGCAAAGGTTTAAACAATATTAATAGAAACTATTCTTATAGCAAATTTAGATTTATTCCGAGTATACTCCTTGTTAGAACAAATAAAATAGGTAGCTATTTAACGCAGTTTTCTTGGGAGAAAAAAATCTCTACTACGATGAATTTAAAAGGATATTTGTTCAACAAAAACTGTAGACAATTAAATTCCGAGATGAGTGGGGACCATAAGGAGGGGAATGAAACGAAAAATTGAGTAATTGAAACGGATTTATCAGTTTATGTTTTAATTCTAGTCAAACTTATGATTTTATCTCCTAAATTCGCTTTTACACACGCTACCTACGTACTAAGGTTTGCAATATGCAATATGAAGCTCCTACAAGTTAATATGTACAATCCCTCATATGCTCATCAAGAAAGTGCCAGTCATGCAGCATGATCGTATGAGCGAATTTTCGTAAATTGTCGTATTATACAATATTATATTATTTTGAAATTTGAGCTTTTTGAATGCAATAAAATTGTCAACTATTAATTTTACGGCATTAAACGTATTCTAAATAATAATATGAAGGGCAAAAAGAGATTGTGGATATTTTAATTTTCTTTCGCAGTTGCCATCAATATTTTTGCAAATATTATAACATTTAGATGGGGGATAAAAATTTGATCACCTCATATCAATTTCAACATGTTGTATCATTAATAGCTACTGTACATGCACCAATATAAAATCCTTGTAACAGTTTCATCCAATCTGAATGAAATTTTCAGGGAATGGCTAGGGGGTCGACAGTCTGCTGTCGGTTTCATTGTTGCCGAATGAATACTTCACTCTGCGCATGCTCAAACGTAAATATCATTATGCTCCATTTTTGTACGCCCTAGTCGCCCGAGTTTGCTCAAATTTGGACGATAGTTGGGAGATGACGATTTGTTCATCCCACATCAATTTCAAAATGATTGTATCATTAATAGTTACTGCGCAGGGGCCTATGTGAAATACTTCTAACGACCTTAATTTCCATTGTTTTCATCCAATTTCAATGAAATTGTCAGAGAATGTGTGGGTTAGATTGCAGATGGTCCCCAATTAGTTTCATTGTAGCCAAATCAATACTTCACTCTACGCACGCGCAAACGTTAATTCCATCATGTTCCATCTTTTCACTATCTAGTCGTTCCAGTTTGCTTAAATTTGGATGGGAGTTGGAAGAACCCAACCCCGGAGTTGGGTTCCCTTGTTTTTTAATGTAATAATGTAATTGGATTCGCCCGTACAAATGTAAATAAATAAAGAATATAGGCAAACGAGGAACAAAATCTATCTTTGGCAGTGTAGTTCTAATTAGTAGACGTATTGAACAAACAAAATGTTGGGTGTTCCGGACAAGTTGTAAACTGAACATTTACTGTCTCCTCATTCCCATTGATATAAAGCGGAAAACTTCGCTGAAACGAACAAGAGACACGAGGGAGACTTATCAAAATCTTCCATCGATTTCAACAGGAAGGTTTGAGAATAATCACCGCCCGGCAGCACTAATAGTCGATCAATGCACGTGCAAGTGAAACACGCTGGGACGCCTTGCCCAGAAAAAGCCGTGGTCGTCTTCACATTTGCCTATCGGGGCGTTTCGAGCGAAAAAGGCTTAAATCTTGCGGCCTCAGCCTGTCTCTGAGAAGGTGTTGGTTCGAGATAGAGGTGTCTGGGATATCGGAGTCTCGGACGCAGAACTCCCCTGATCTGATATCCCTTATATGGGCCGACTACCCAGATAACTTTATTGGTTCGAAACGGCTCAGTATGTGCATGCCCCCCCTCCCTCTCCGCAAAGCCCTGTTTCGCTCTAACAGATGAGATCTTACTCTCTAGCGAGTTTAGATTTATTCATTAGGAGAAGCTCCCAAGCTGGTTTGTCCTGTTCCAATAGAGCACCGCGCCCAGGCTCTCCAGGCGTTTTCGCCTCCTTCTGTTAACTCTTAACGCTTTTACATTTTAAACTCCTAATTCCCGTTTCCTACCGCGGTCGACTCGGTTCCAATTATGATCAGGTCAACCTCACCCGCTAATACCCGATCCCGCTTTACAGGTTACTGCAATATTGATATTATCTGTTCATATGCAATTCTATCTGACATTAACAAGCTTAATGTTAAGTAACCTCTCGAGAAAGCAAATTCTCATAGCACCTATCTGGTCAATCGGAAACCTTACTTCAACATATTACTTTTTTTTTTTTTTTTTTTATTTTACGGAACACTCGAGATAATAGGACGCAATGGTACGTCGTATACGATGACTTACAATTTACAGTAGGGAATATCCCCGCATGTTTGTTTTATATTCCCCATCGAAAACAGCTAAAATTCTAAGAGTACAAACCTGAACCGTACTTTTCTAAGATTAATAGTTTTTTCCTGTGATTTTTCGAAATTTTGGCGAAAAATTGCGTCACCACCACTCCCACCTGGGCGTGACACCCTGCCGAATGTGACGTCACTTTCAACAGAAATATTGAAAAAAGGTACAATTATTACACGAAGAATTTCCGTATTAGATTGCGCTTCTACAAATATTAAATAAATTTAAAAAATGATTATAATAAAAATATTCAAACAAAACTAATGTGAACAAGTGTGGATGTTTTGTGATAATCTACAATTTGAACAAATTGTTCTAAATTATAATTTTTTAATAGTGAGCACATTTTCATACACAAAGAGCACCGAACTGGTCCGTCTTTATGTGTCAAATAATGTCTCAAATAAACTTCCGACATTTTAATCTCACGATTCCAATATTCATATATTTATAGATATAAAACATCAATAAGGTTCGACTTAATATGTACCTATTTTCGAAAAATTAGCTTCTAAAAATTGCCAGCTTGTTAAAATAGCTTTTCATTCAATATCCAATCTGTGGTTTTATAACAGTATGGAATTGTCAATTAGTGCGTCTCAACTCTTTTTTGACATTTCATGTCTTTGCTATGGCACACAACCAAATTTTCGTTATGTTACGTTACGTAACGAAATATGCTCAATGATTATTATGATTCGTAGAAGTGAGGTAGGTAGGTACCTATATGATTATAGCTGAAATTTGGCTATATTATGTCTTTACTATGGCACATAAATGAAAAAGCGTAAAGCGCGGGGGAGCGTCGGGGAGCGTCACGCGGGGAGCGTCACGCGGGGAGCGTCACGCGGGGGAGCGTCACGCGGGGAGCGTCACGCGGGGAGCGTCACGCGGAGAGCGTTACGCGGAGATTTCCTAATGATCCCACGATTCTGAGATTTGGTATGTGGGCCCTTGAGGGACTTCTGAACACAACTGACCGATCCCAGATCAGCTGAGTGGCTCTAGAATCCAGTTTTTTCTTTAATGATCCCACGATTCTGAGATTTGGTATGTGGGCCCTTGAGGGACTTTTGAACACAACTGACCGATCCCAGATCAGCTGAGTGGCTCTAGAATCCAGTTTTTTCCCTAATGATCCCACGATTCTGAGATTTGGTATGTGGGCCCTTGAGGGACTTTTGAACACAACTGACCGATCCCAGATCAGCTGAGTGGCTCTAGAATCCAGTTTTTTTCCCTAATGATCCCACGATTCTGAGATTTGGTATGTGGGCCCTTGAGGGACTTCTGAACACAACTGACCGATCCCAGATCACCTGAGTGGCTCTAGAATCCAGTTTTTTCCCTAATGATCCCACGATTCTGAGATTTGGTATGTGGGCCCTTGAGGGACTTTTGAACACAACTGACCGATCCCAGATCAGCTGAGTGGCTCTAGAATCCAGTTTTTTCCCTAATGATCCCACGATTCTGAGATTTGGTATGTGGGCCCTTGAGGGACTTCTGAACACAACTGACCGATCCCAGATCAGCTGAGTGGCTCTAGAATCCAGTTTTTTCCCTAATGATCCCACGATTCTGAGATTTGGTATGTGGGCCCTTTAGGGACTTCTGAACACAACTGACCGATCCCAGATCAGCTGAGTGGCTCTAGAATTCAATACGGGGTTTTATAGGAAGGGGAAAGGGGGTGCAAAGACATAAAATGTCTCTCGTGGTTGCGTACTTGTACGAAAGCTGTATCCACCGTATGAGTTTCAAGAGGTTCTAATACCAAGTTCAGAGTACATACGTTTCAAAGTTTAACATAATCCCGAGTTTTTTTTTTTTTTTTTTTTTTTTTTTTCACCAGATAATGGCCTTCAGTATTACATAAACGTATTAATACATCAGAAGTGAAAATATACTGTTGCTGACGAGAACGCCTCAAGTTTTGAGGGGATGATTATCCCAACTAATTTGGGGAAGCAGTGATCCAAAACAGTTTTCTAAACGAAAAGTTGACCTTTTTAAAAAGTTGAAAACGTTTATTTATAAGCTTTTGGTGGCATCTGAAACTGACACAAACTTTTTTATACACTCGATACTATCTCTCGATTAAGACAAAAAATCACCGCCATGTTTTGACTTGGGTTCATCCTCTTTGTATCGACATCCCAAAGTTGCTTCCAAGTCTACCTTTGCAATTGAAAAAACTATTCGAAAATCAAATGTTTTCAAAAATAACAAATGTTTGGTGTCTAGTTGAGTTCAAATTGCAAGAAGTCCACTGCCAAGTTTGAATATGAAATCCTTCTGGAAGCCAATAATTTACACACTGGTGGTCGCGGTTGTGATATAACACCATATAGAATAAGAAAATTGTATTTTTTTTTCTAAATTCAAAATAGCTGATTCCAGCAAAAGGCTGTTACTAAAAAAAGCTGAGTAATACGTACCGATATTGCGCCCAAATCGTTCGACAGATGTGACCCAATTCGGACTGCCCCTCGCAAGAGTTCGAACAAAATATTTTGAATAGATCGCGATCAATAAAACATCAAACAAACTTCATTAGTGGAATTAAAAGTTAGTGTCAACTGTGAATGACTCCATCACCACGAAGAAATTAGATTTTACACGAATAAAAAAACAAAAATATATCGAACTACAAAGGGACCCTCCTGAAAAACCATGTTCCACGTTTGCGAATGAATAACCGTTGAGGCGATGGCATAATATAAACAGGGTCTTCCACAATAATATTATTTCTCGACTATAAAAATCTTTTAGCGATTGCTGAACATAATTTTTTTCTTTTTTCCTCCTTTTTTAATGTAACTTTCTCCGTCGGTTTATTAGAAACAATAAAACGTGTTCCTCCGGGGAGAACTTTACTAGTTATCCGCTGAAGCAAATGACGAAATCAGCGGAGAATATTCAAAAGATAAATCCCAATAATCTGCAAAATTATTAGGCACTAAACGTTTAATAAGAAAATTCAAGACCAGTGGAGCGTGAAGCAGTAAAACACAAATCAATACCATTTCTAGCCATAAATCCCTCGGTGGAATCTCTGGGGCTGCATTTCAGGTTTTCTTAGAGAATCTTTTTTTTTCTTTAATTTTTTTTATTGCACCACGTTAATTTCTTAAGGCACAGTGATGTAAGTACAGCGCTTATCGCGTCGGTAACCAAGAAAGAGGACACCGCGGTAGTCTAACCGATTTCCATCCTTTGAGGAAGGCAGTTTAATTTTTTTTCCTTTTAAAATAAAACGGATACGGTGTGAACCGTACAAACAGAACATGGGTGGTACGGCCTTATCTTTTTTCTGTGTTCTGCTCTGAATGTTCATGCATTATAATTGGTTTATTATTTCCACTAATGGATCTTTGTAACGACCAAGGAGGTGTTTTTGTCTACTATTTTTTACTCTGAAAGTTGATTTAACACTTCACAGTAGTGTTGATGTCCTTTCAACAAATCTTTGGAGATAGAAACTTAGCAACGGCTTCGAATTATTTTCATAAATTCAATAGTAACCTGTTGCCTGGTGGTATGAGGGGAAAAAACCGGACGCTGTAAGTCGAGAAAGCAGATTCAAAAAACTGTTTACAAAAATAAACAGTTATAAGCTCGATGTATGCACCACAATAATTGATATACATAAAATTGTTAGTTGATACGAATTATCTATCTTATTTACTAAAATATATTAATAAAAACTAAATACATTTTCTTAAAATGAAGTCATTTTTGTTCTATGTGATGTTTTAAATGCATTTTTATGTGCCGATAATTACAATCGTTAGGTACCCCTTTATTCATTCCTACTATGATAATGGAAGTACACATATCAAACACGTTAAGAAAAGTGAAGAACAACCGACAAAATAATTGTTAGGTACTATTCAACAGTTGGTTGGAAACCACAAAAGGCTTACAAATTTAACGATTTCAATATTATAGCCAAATTATACGTTAGAAGAACATACAGAAGTTGTCATTTATACTCGTTTCTGAGTTTGTACCTGATTAAATGATAATTAGCTGGAAATGATTAATTTTTGGTTTTATTGGTTCATTGAGATTCAAAGTCAGGAAGAATGGAGTGAGAATAGATGCTGCGATAAATAATGTAAAGTAAACAATACTAATTAGTTATGGTATTTAAGAACTTTTATAAAATCATATTTATGTAGGTTACATTCATAATGGAATGTCAGAAAACTTTCGAATCAATAAATAGCCGATAACTTGAGATTTTAGGTACAAAAATCACGATATTAAGTCTAGATTCAAAGTTATCACCTTCGTCTATAACTGAAAGAGCGAATGCGCAAGTGATGGCTAACGGAAGAGATCGAGAGTTCCTTCGTATGAAATAATGTGACAAGAGTACAAATGTTTATGATAACGGACGTTTAGATAGCTTAATATGGTCGATTTCCAAAAGATAACTTAAAACAAGCAGGTTGGAAGGTTGATGTAGGTAGGTCCTCTAGAAGTCACGGCTGAGTTCAATTTAGGATAGGATTCACTACTGGAAATGTGCCGCTCTTCCTAGGAAAAATGGACATTCGGTTTTCAGAGTGATTTTTGAACGGACAGGTTGTTAAAAAACCGGACTGTCCGGGTCGAAACCAGACACCTGGCAACCCTAGGTGTGGGTGGGATACTCGAATTGGGTATTACGGCAGGAGTGATCTATGGTGTCACCACCCGCGCTTTTTAGTGAATAATGGAGATCAGTCTATGGGGACACATCCTTTCATCATCCTCTCACTCCTCCAGCTTCCTTAACTTCCTCAAACCCTAGGGCCGGCGCAGTGTCATGTAAACCCATGGCCATACATACATACATACATACATACATATATATATATATATTTATATTTATTTATTTATTTATTTATTTGAGGGTTAATAACCATAGAGCATCGGTAGTAATGAAAAAAGAAGATTTGCCAGTAAGCCGCCATGCCTCGTCGCATGATGCTACATTTGATGATTGCTATGGTATGAAAGTATTGAAGAAAATGGGACCCACAGAAAATAAATTAATGCTGCTTCATTCAGAGAGAGCTCATTCGAATGTTTTGGGCGCGTATGATCCTCCAGGGTTGAATATCAGACGCTAACTGGGCAACCACTCCATGGCAAGATTTTGTCACCAATTAACAAAAATCAAAATTCTTTTCTAGTAGTTTGAAAAAGGCATAAGCCGAAATGTAAAAATTAGTTTCATGTTGTCAATTGTTGTTTTTCCTTAAAAATTGTTTGAATATGTATATGCTCTTGTAGAGCCATTTCATGCGGTTATATATATATATATATATATATATATATATATATATATATATATATATATATAAATATATATATATATATATATATATATCTGAAAACGACGCCAAGTACCTTGGTACTTTCTTTACCTAATTAACTCGCATTAATAGTTACTTGACAACTAAAAGCTAAGGCGTATTCTGTGTAATTTTCTCTTTGTGACCAATCTTGAGTTGGTAGTTCTGAAGGATTATTGAGAGAGAAGGGTGACATCCATCTTCTGATACCGTAAAAAATAATTTTTAAATAACCAATGATATTAGAAAATGGGGTTTTGATAAAATCATAATTCGATTATAGAATGTAGAACCATATTTAATGGGAGCTTGTAACTAGGGAGAGGGCTCAGGTATGTGGGAAGTAGAGGGGATGTCACCCTCCCCTCTCAATATTCCTTCAGAACTACCAACTCAAAATTGTTTACAAATGGAAAGTTCCACAGCATACGCCTTAGCTTTTAGATGTCACATCTTTATACATAATTCCGAACGGTCTTTGAAATTGTGAAGAACTTCGCGGTCCGATTTTAGTGTTAGACTGCTCATTCAAATCAGCACGGCCCAAAGTTTGTTGCAAAAGAGTCGCCGTTCGTCTCTATTCCCGCCTTGATCGTGTTCTAGGCGGTCCTTATCAACGAGATTTGTTAATTAGGCTGTGGCGGTAACAACAGTTGCCGCCGATTCACGGTCAGTAAGAAACGTAGTGTAGTTACTAACATCTAGGAGAGTTATTTCTGAACGAAGATATTGAAACTGAAGAACTTAGCGGACTTTATAAATATATAATTCCGAACGGTCTTTATATATAATTCCAAATCAGCATAGCCCCAAGTTTGTTGCAAAAGTGTCGGTAAGTAAGAAACGTAGTGATGGGGTCTTTTCTGATCAGCTGAGTGAGTTAAATTCTTTCCTGTTCACTGTAGGAAGTTGAAATTTGATAGGGAGACTCTCTGGGACATTAAGAGACGAGTGAAGTGATGGGGTCTTTTCTGATCAGCTGAGTGAGCTAAATTATTTCCTGTGCACTGAAAGAAGTTGAAATTTGATAGGGAGACTCTCTGTTTATTAGGCTGTGGCAGTAACAATAGTTGCCACGGTAAGTAAGAAACGTAGTGTAGTTACTAACATCTAGGAGAGTTATTTCTGAACGATCCTATTGGACATGACACAACACTCGAAATTAATCCTGACACAGAACAAGCACGAGCTTTGCTGGAATGGTACCAGACACATCAGGACAAAGACAGCTGTAGCATCTTCTACACACAACTCAACACCTGTTCGACATCTACGAGTACTACCGATCAAGATACAATCAACGACATAAAGAAGGAGATAGAAGACACGGACACGCAGATTCAACCGCTTACAAAAAACGAAGAAGACTCGAGATAGAATTACATCACCATCTCACCATGCCCAAATTCTGAATTCCCTGATTCAACTTTTTGTTTAGTCTCATAGTGGCGAGGACCACCTGAACTGGTGGTATTTATTTTATTACATTACTTACATTTTGATCGTTATTTCCTCTTTTTTAATCATTTATTAACATCGCCTTAGCTTTGCACCAGGTCACATAACGCCGCAAATAGGTAGGACTTATATCGTTACAATAATGTGCTGGGTTCCTGTTAGGTACTACTGTTATACGGACTAGATTAGGGCTTTCCAAGCCCTAACAGGCCTCTAGTAATTAATAATGCGAGTTAATTATGTAAAGGAAGTACCAAGGTACTTGGTGTCGTTCTCTGATAAATACATACATACGTATATATAAGTGTAGTGTTCCTCGCCCTCCGTCCTCTGTATCTCGGTATGGGCTGGGGATACACCCCTGACCAATCTGTATGAAAAGGCCTGGAGAGCAATGTACACTGCAATATGTCGCAAGGAAAACCATGGCGTACTCCTCCTCATTTTTTTGTTTTGTCGGTTTTTTTAATAGTATACAATGTGCACCTCCGCCATGAAAGATAGTTTTCTGAAAAAAAGGATAAAAAGATTTGTGTGTGCGAACAGAATACCTACTAGGAATGTATTTTTACGAATGACAAATAACGTCAAACGTATTAGGCATTATACGGATGAAGTTTTTTATCTCGATTAATTCAATTCGTAACATGAATATAATGTTTGATACTTTGGTAATAACAAGCTTCGAATAATGATGAAACGAAAACAAGGGAGAAGGTGGGCGAAAGAGCGAGTAGAAATCGTGACAGCCCTAACCTCGCAATTAGCTGGAAACAAAAAACTTGATCGTTTTTCATAACTAACTCGGGAGTGATTGGGGTTTCGGTGGTACTGTTTCACAGTAGTATCATACTTTATAGGTTGGATAAAGAATCGACTATAGAACTCTTTTTTTAACGACAAGAAACCTAAACTATAGCTTGCGCGGTTACCGAGATATGCGAATTGGTTGCTATTGGTGGCAACCGTAGAAAAAATAAGGAGAAGGAAAAAAAATAAAAATTGCGGAATAACTCGGTAACGGTGAGACGTAATGGGCAAGCAACGACGGCCACCCCCTTTTCAGGTCGACCGCAAATCCGTCTGATCCGATACGCGAAATCCTCTCATCTCCTACGGACGGAAAAAAGGGATAAATCAGCCAACGAGATTCGGTTCCCGTTTTTTTTATTCTCTAAGGTCCAAATGCGGTCTATTGAGGTGGCCAATTGAAGAAACGGGAAGCCGGAGACGATCTACGGAGAGGGCAAAAAAAAGTAGAAACTCATTGTGAAAAGGTAGGGCACCACATGTGTGCAAATTAGGTATCAAACGAACTTTGGGTTAAGGTAGGTTAGTTACTGTGTAGAGAATGTAGGTATACTGAACCACTGACTTAGGGGACAGAGACGTTAATGGCCACTCTACTTTTAAGGGTAGCTAGCGAGACAGCCTCGCTTTAGATTTGGAACCAATACTTGCGTAAGTGAAAGAGAGGAGAGTTCGTCAGTTCCGACCGCACGGAATCCACGTACGTGGCAAAAAGGAAATAAAAGCGACGCCGTTCAGTGAGAGCTCTGGACTCCGTCTGAACCGTTTTTCATGATGGAATTTTCGTTAAACTCGATTGTCCATACAATTATGAACATTACATAGAGAGGAGAATGGTGGGGCATGGCGGTTTAAAAATTGTGTTTTCGAATGCGTATTTTGGAATCCAGCATAGGTCTCTATTTTCAACCAGCTTTTTTATAGCGTAGAGCTTCAGCCTAACGGCCAATTAATACTCCCAACCAGAAAATTACGAAAATATAGTAACCTTGGTCAACAAATGTATGACATACAACAAACCGATGCTGTACATATATAATAATAAGTTTCCTCTCCACAAAAATATACACAACGTGGATCCTGCATTATAGGACTGACAATTTGAGATCAATGACCATCAAAATGTGCAATTTATGGCTAACAGAATCACTAAATTCAAAGTCCTTGAAACATAGGAATTTAAAAGATAGTTAGACAACAGTGGGCGTGTAGCATACGCAATATGTTCTGTGGTATTTGTGAATGCCATATGGGTATACAGTTATTATGGTATGAGACTTAAAGACACCGCTATATTCTGTTTTAAAGAGCCAGTAGGATTTATTGGAAGGTGATAACCTGGAAAAGGCTTAGCACTACCACGCAATATTCACCACTATTGCAGGAGCCACCATAGGTGATCGTCATATACAGTGATGTTGCAGTACCATTGGATGAACAGGTAAAATAAAATGAACACCCACGTAATACCCAACGATTAAGAATTGGTAGGAATTATGACAGTCGTGATCTGAAAGGTTCGCGAATCAAACCATATATTTGCAGAAGAAACTGAACGATTCCTCTTTTCCTGGAACCAACGGCAAGTGATTGTTATGTACTGTGATGTTTCTGTACCCTTGAATGGACAGGTGAAAGAGGATTAACACCCATGTAATACCCAACGTTCAAGAAGTGGTCGGAATTATGAGATTCGTGAAAGGTTTGAGAATATTTGCAGAATCAACGGTTGTTGAGACATTGAACAATTCAACCTTGCCAGTGATTGTCATATACTGTGGTGGGTTGCTGTACCAATGGATGAACTGGTAAGGTAGAAGAAGTTGATCAGCCACATAAAACCCAACATTCAGGGAGCAGTAGGGCTGATTGGATGATCAAGACCTTAAAGGTGTCTACATAAGTTTCAGAACTATGTGTAGACAACGCGTATAGGCCTAGACTTCAAACTACCGCAACTTAGACACCTGATTGTAAGGGACAGATGCGTAGTCGTATAAAATTTCACAGACTTGTACGGTAGGTACAACGAGATGAACACCCACGTAATACCCATCTTTCCCACTAAACGGTAAGACCTTAGGAATACGAATATAAGCTCACGGATATCGGGCTATAGAGAAGATTGAATCACCGGCTCTCTGACCCTCTCGGTAGCTCGAGGAATGATGAATGCCCAGCGGACCCCCGGCCGCCTCATGTCTCCCGCTTATCACACCGATTCCAAGGTGCCCCCTCGCATTATAAAACCCTGATCTACGGCTTCCCCATAAGAATTCCCTTGCCCGAAAAAGATTAATAAGTTTTCACCAAGAAACCATTTCTTGAATATCATTAAACGTAGAAAAAGAAAAAAATATATATATTATAACCAGAAAAGACGGATTTTTTCAAGTCGCCGCTGGCAGCCAAGAAATTCAAATTACGGAGTTATACCGCGAGGGTTTTTTCTTCATTTTTCTTCTCTTCGATATTCCTTGTGCCACACCTTCCTGAGAGAAGACTTTAAGTGTTACACAACAAGCTGAAGTTTTGTTCACGGCGATGTTATCGTGATACCATATTGACGCGCAAACAATAAAGCATCATTTTCTCATCGCCTAATTGATAGATTTCGCTCAAACTCCGAAGAACCCCTTAACGGAACCCTTTTAGATTACATGAAACATTATGTCGATCCATACATTCATATTAAGGATGCAAGGAAGTTATGTGTCACACCCAAAAGTTATCTTCTTCTTGTTCGATTTCGTTTAGTCAAATTCAACAAACAGAAAGGGAGTAAGCTGACAAGAGGCTTGGAGAACCAATGCACTCGGCCTTGTTTACAATAGTCTTTACACTAAAATATAATTACAAAAAAATAGTACCTCGGAATGGCTGGTTAAAATTAGCTTATCCGGGAGGATGATGCCATCGGCAAGTAAGGGAAGCCATTATATTATTTTTCCATAGGGCCAGATGACGGCGACGCTCACAGTTTGAGCTCCGTGTGTCATCGTTTTCTTCATGTACACGAATCCGCCAGAACCTCACATAATTCAGGACTGGAAACATGTGTAGCGAGGCTTCGCACTTCTTTGCCCATGCAATGGATATAGTAGTTTCTTACGTTTTGGATAATTATTTTCAATTAACAATCTTAGTAACCTACCGAGGATAAAACATGTTTCCCACAGCCCCACTACCTTCAACCCTCAAAATTGTTTTGTTTGGGTCAAGATACGTGTATTTAGTACGCGTACTTTGATTCCGAAAATCGAAAAAAACTGCTCATCTACCGAAGATAAACTAATTAAATAGCCCACCTACAGTTATTTAGTATTCAACACGAGCTGACCCACTAACTGAAAATTATTATATAAAATAAATCCCCTGCCTACGCTTCAGAAGTCCTTCTACAGGTGACAAAAGTTATAAAAAATTCAGTTTCTTGAAGCGAAAATTCCGCTGGAATCATACTTCCCAGCTAATACGAGCGTCTTGGGTACAAGGCGATTTTTGCTATGTTCCACCAGTTATGATTGGCCCAATGTTGTTGAATTTTTTCTCTGTACTTAGGGTGAGCGAACGGATGTACGTACAGCGCCTCGGGTGGTTTCATCCGGTTCTTGAACTTATTATTGAAATTTGAGTCTGGAGTGATTCTGATCTATGTTAACTGTGCATGTAAATTATGAAGACATATACTCGTATAACTAATTATTTGATACATCATACGTAAAAGTTGTTTGAGGCATTGTTTGTTGTGGCAGAAGATGCCTCAAGAGATATCATGTGCTATTTTTAATATGTATTTTATAATATTCTATGATATTATAATGAGAACAATATTCACGATATTCTGCACTGAGTATATTTTTAATTTTCCTAAACATGCGTAACCAATGTTTCCTAATAATAACACAGAGTGTCTCGTTACATTCCCCGCAACTTAGGGATATCATCGCTTCGATGATGATATTTAAGAGTATTTTTTATTGCAGCTATCTGATCCACTTTCTTGTCGTCTTCATATATGACAGTTTTTGGGTAGCCATTCATTCTCCTTATTTGTTTTACCAAATAGGGCCCATTTACTAGTGGCTTCTTCCCATAGAATCCTGCCTGAACCAAAATGTAGTCACCTTCACATAACTTAGGCGTTTTGGAGTGATGACGTTGATCGAAATTTAGCTTCATTCTGTTCCGATACTTCTGTTTTCTTTCCTTCGAGTGAGGTGTTTCTCTCAACATATCTTCAGAGATTCCATAATTTGAATCAGCTGGGAAAATCGCAACCTTACCAAACGCCATAAAATGGGGGGAGCACCCGATTCCGGCTGAGTACGACCTGTTCAGATGGTTGACTGCCGCCTCCAAACACTGTTTCCAGCCGCCCTTAAAAAGCGGGTATACGTTTAAAAATTGCTTTAGGTCTCTAATTTTCCTCTCGGCTAATCCGTTGGCGGCTGGATGATAGGGCGCCGTATGTACCAGTGATATGCAATTTTCATCCGTGAATTGTTTTAAAGCTTTTGATAGGAATTGGGGACCATTATCCGTAACAATTTTTTTAACTTTTTTAAGATATGGAAATGAACGGAGATAATTTATCACAGCACCAGACGTTTCTCTCATACCTTTGGCATATGTAAATCGTGAATATTCATCTACCAAAACTAGAAAAGACCTTGTAGCTCCTTGTCCTTCAGACTTCTTAGACAATTCGCCAAAATCAAGATGGAGGGTATGAAAGGGTTCAGGCGCTGTCGTAGGGATCACCATTGAGTCAGATTTGGGTCTAAACTTGAATTTGGAGATTTGACATTCATGGCAACTGCGAACGTATCTCAGGATATCTTGCTTCATTCCTGGCCAAGTGAATCTTTGCTTCATTTTCAAGTACGTTCTGAGGAACCCATCGTGACCATCTGAGAGTGGATCGTCATGATAAACCTTCAGCAGTTCTCTCGTTTTATGTGGATCTACTCTCAACCTTGTATCACCAACCTCGGAAATAATTTGAACACTCAATCCATTTGTATGTTCTTCCTTCATGTCCACACAGAGACGTGATAGAGCATCCGCATCCTCCAGATCAACTCCCCTTCTATGATTAATTTCCATGTCAAAGCCCATGAGGAACATCTGCCATCTGGCTAGCCTACCTTTTGCTTCTTTTAAAGTTTTCAGGTACTGAAGCGCTTGGTGGTCAGAGTGCACTTTGAATTTTCTCCCATCAAGGTAAGAGCGAAAGTATTTTATGGCTTTTATGACAGCGAGGCATTCTTTTTCCGTCACCGTGTAATTCAACTCAGCTTTTGAGAACGAATAAGAGAAATAACCAATCACCCGCAGTTGGAGCTTCTTGGGCTTCAATTCATCACGCTGGTAAAGAATAGCCCCACACCCATAGTTGGACGAATCGGTACACAGTTCAAATGTCAAGCGCCAATCTGGTAACTGTAGTACTGGGTTAGTCGTAATTCTGGCAATGAGAGTTTGGAAAGCTTTTTCAGCTGCATCATTCCATGTGAACTCCACCCCTTTTTGTTTAAGTTGGTCTAATGGTTTTACAATATTTGCATAGTTGGGTATGAAAGCTCGAAAATGGCCTGTTAGACCTGTTAGTACTCTGAGTGTATGAAGGTTGTGGGGTCTCTGCATTTTCCGCACCTTTTCTATTGACTCTTCTTTAGTCGTCTTGGAAACCCCATCAATTTGCCTGCCCAGAAAAGTAACCTTAGGAAGACAGAACGAACTTTTTTCCAAATTTAATTGCAGACGCTCATCGGTTAATCGCCTAATTACATTAAATGTTTTCGAGGCACACTCCGCCCTGGTATACCCTCCAATGATGATATCATCAATGTAGACCCAAACTAATGGATCATCCAGGAGATCTCCCAAAGCATCTACCATACATCGCTGAAAAACCGAAGGAGAGTTTTTCCAGCCAAATGGTAATTTTGTGTACTCATAATGTCCGAACGGGAGAACAAATGCAGTGTATTTTCTGGTTTCTTCCGTTAATGAAAATTGGTGGAAACCATCTTTTAGGTCTAATTTAGAAAAATGTGTACAGCCACCAAAATTTGAAATGATCTCATCGATTAGAGGGAATGGGAAAGGGTCTAGTTCAGTATATTCATTAATTTCTCGGTAGTCCTGGCACAATCTAAAACTGCCATTTTCTTTAGGCACAATGACGCAGGGTGATGCATACTCTGAAGTGGAACATCTAATTATTCCCTTCCCCAAGAGCTCTTTAATCTTGGTTTGTGCCCACATGTATTTATCTCTGTTCAATCTGTAAGGTTTTCGCTTTATTACTGGCGAATTTGGTTTCAATGAGAAGCTTATCTTTCTCCTAGGGGCTGGTGGTTCGACCTGCTGTGGAAACAAGCTGACAACCTCGTTTTTGCTAAATACTCTATGTTTTTCCACTTCAGAGATAGCGGTGACCGTTTTACTGGTATTCACATTTATCAGCCGGAATCCTAAGCTATTTAGTGCTGGCCAGCCGATTATCGCATCATAAGGCAAACATTCCGTGATATAAGCAAGAGTCTTTAGCTTTGAACCTCCCAGCTCAATAAGAATCTGAACTGCGTTTGATACTCGCTGTAAAGACCCATTGAAACCCTTCAATATTTTCTCCTGCTTCACACAAGACCAAACATTTTCAGAAACCAATTTTGCTGAAACCAAGTTCACCATTGCCCCAGAATCCAAAAGAGATTTCACCCCAATTGAGTTTATAATAACATTATAAACAGGTAACTTACAAGGATTTGACATAACGTAGGAAGACAAAACATCAGCAGAATTTAATTGACTATTTTCAGTTACATCATGGTAATCGTACTCCTTCATTGAATCAGACTGTTCTAATGCATTTACCTGCCGAGCTGGAGATGAGTAATTGAAAGATGTCGACCTCTTCATTCTCTGAAAGTTGTTTCCAGGTGCTCTGTTCACTGTTGGATGTTGCTGTGTATTCATTCGGAGATTAGCCTTCTGAGGATTTCTGGTTGCAACCGCCGGTTTCAACCGTTCTATAGCCAGTCTTAATTTCTCCCTGGTATTCTCCACTAATCCGTTAAGGAGGATGTTCTGCATGTACGTAGGCATACCTTGGAGAATCAGAAGGTTAAACGCACGATCTGGCAGTTCACCAAACGCCATTGTCAGCAATCGTTGTTTCTCATAATAATACTCCATAAGGTTTCCATTCTCATATCGAAATTCAAGCGCCTCCGACAGAAGCTGAATGGGATTTTGGCCAAATGACGAAATGAAAGATTGCTTCCAGTCAATCCAAGAGTGATGGTGTTCCCGAATTATCCTGGCATTGTACCATTTCTCAGCTATGCTTCCCGGAGTGAGGCTGCCTATAAGGTTATCAATCTTATCTTCATCCGAAAACCAATGGTTCTGAGAACATACCCTCTCGTAAAGGTATAGCCAGGTACAAGGATCCTCGTTTTTCCCATCAAACTTGGGTATTATCATTTTCTGAGGTTTTCTTGAAACGCTCTTGAGGGCCTCCCCAAAGGAGCATGCCATAGCTCCTATCATCCTATCAACCAGACTCTCCATGTTTTTTTTGTTGGCCATCCAGAAGTACCTTCAATGTGTCTAAATTTAAAGGGGAAGAGCCTCCAGAATCTTCGGTATTCAACTGATCTTCCAACTTGACCCAAGTCTTGTAAAGTTCCAGATGTATTTAAGGAACTCCTATAGTAATAACGGGTTACATAATCAAATTGAATTGAATTGAGAGAAACAATTGAAATGCGGCACTAATTTGAATTTGTTGGTGTACGATTTAAGATAAATTCCAAACATGGGTGTCCAACACAATCTGTACGTCAATATCTCGAATTACTTAGACGAAGTTTATGAAATGTCGTCAAAGATCACGTATGTTGCTGGAATTTCGGACTCGTTTGCAATCATGGAGGAAAATCGTAGGGATATTCCAAAAACTTACGTTTGATTACAATCGATTCTAGCTCAATGAATTGAAAGAAACTAGTCGGTATGTTTTACAATCATTCGTTTGTTTCTGGTAATGATGGAGGTTTAACGGTTGAACCGTTGAAATTGCATGACATATGAATGATAAACTAACATCAACATCAATCAGGGAACATCATCCATCATCTTCAAGATGTTATAGCACAAGTACGGTAAATATTTGTTAACTTCACAGTGCACTCTGATGTAACGCTGTTTACATAGTACCATGACGCGAATGAGTTTGGTTGTTGCAGGGTCCCCTCCATTTAATGGTTTGGATGAACAGAGTTTAAAAAATGGAAAAAAGTTCCACAACTCTCGTGGCGTACTTTTATATCTACAGTGCAATCTTTATTTCACGTCTACAACTGGGAAAAATCGCAAGAAGTCACTGGTATCGCACCTTATTATTTTAAACGGGCAGAAACGAGCTGTTGCGGCTTCTTATCCAGACTAATAAAGCTGGCTTTTAGGTCGTAAAAGCAGAGCGACCGATGTGACATTATTTTTCTAAAGCAAATCGAGTGACATTGTAAACATCTCATTGATCCATTCCTGGATGAATCATTAGGCTCCTTTGAATTTCCAAATTGTCTTGGATTGTATAAGTTGGATGAATTTCCACATTTCGTTATGGGTATAATTGATTTACAGGGACATTGCAGTTGTCCCTTTGACACGTGAAACCTTATGTGCAGAGCGACCAACATGGCAACACGATCACCTCTCGGTGAACAAAACTTTAGCTGATTGTACAACGCTCTTAAAGTCTCTCATGTTCATCTTAGGAATACTAAATTTGATAGGGAGATTCTCTGGGACGGTCAAGAGGCGAACAAAATAATAAAATTTTTCCCGATAAACTGAGTAAGTTGAATTTACTCCTATACACTAGAAAATTTAAAATTGACAGGGAGCCTCCCTGGGAAACAAGAGTTGAATGAAATGACGGAATCCATCCTGATCCGTTGATTGAGCTCTACTCTCCATTTTTCACCCTAGAACGTTGGAATTTGGTAGTTGACCTCTCCTAAACCATATGAGAAACATGAAATGTCAGCTCCACCGTTATCAGCCTGATTGTAAGTATTAGGAGGTCTTGTCACGCCCTTCTAATTTCTTTGAAAATAGGGAAATCGGTAAATAGTATGTGATTCTACCACTACGTAAAGGGTATTTCATCATTTCATACTTTATTTCTCCCAAAGGTGATTGGAAATCTACAAATCTAAAATAGTATTATGTAAATGTAACTGCATCTAGAAGTTCAATAAATTGACATAAAACCGTTATTTTTTTTTTAATTTTCAACCCAAAAAAGATGCGATACAGAGTACTTTCTGTGATAGTTGTATAACCGTCTTCTGATTTGATGGCTAACAAAAATATTATCGCACTGCCGAAATGTTTACAAAACATAAAATAAACCAACCTACTGTAAGAAGTCGAGAAAATGAATTGTCAGCAGAAGACGGAGAGCAAAACGGAAGGAGGAAAATTAGGTCGAATGTCTAATTCCGACTCGAATCTTTGAATTAATAACTTGCAATTTTTAAGAATACACGTGGTAAGCAGGAAGGTACTTACGTATTAAGTGGCACGAATGCACTACAAGTCAATGCACCAAGTCGCATAATGGTAGATTCTTACCTGTAAAAAATAAAAATTATCTTATTTCTAAAATTCATTGAATTTATAATACGCATAAATAAATTGTGAGATCAATTTAGTAAATACAGAGCAAGTAAGAAAACTTCAAGACATTAATATGATCCCATTTCAGTCATATCACCAAACGTATGATGTTTTGACGTAATTGAATTGAAAAATTATGTAGAGGTACATATTTGTTATTACAAAATCCAAATCCCTATCACAATTTGTCTTACCATAGTGGCCGATTTTGGTTTGTTTTGAATACGTAGATACACTAAATTTTGTTCAATTTCGGGTCTCATTTTATCGCGTCTGATTCTAGATCATTCTTCACAAAAATCAGTGGTTACGGATATATAGGAAGCTACAAAAAAATTGTTACGCTTGAATGTCAATATCACAAAAGCCATTCCAATTTTCGTCAAATTTGAAGGATAGTTGAGGAACGTTGAATGAATTTCATCATTTACAGAGCAATAACAACAGAATAACACAGAAGCCACGACTAACACAGAATTTCCTCAATCTGATTTTGACGATGTTTCAGAAATTAAGCGGGTTATAGGCACTGGATAAATCCCAATTGTAAGACTACGCGTATGCGCATACTTATCATCTTCAAAAAACTTTGCTTCTACGTTCAATTACTAAAAATGTTCGTTACTAAAATACTTAAATATTAAAATTGAAACTTTTACTGTAAAATCATGCGAAGGGCCTAAAAAAATACGTGTTACTCGTACTTTTTGATCTCCCAAAGTTTTGCATAGTGACGTAGATAGTTGAATTGCAATTAACCTGAGATGATTTAACTAATAAGAATAGACGCGCAATTGGATATATTGGACGCTTCGGTGGCATGATTGACTCTAAAATACATCAGTTCACCTTATTGACAAATTGGCCCGGACCCGCCACGCTTCGGCAGCATTCCAAGTTTGTCGGTATTGGGGGGATGGTGACCTAATGGATTTTCTACCGATAAGAATAATCTTGATCAAGGGCGGAGTTGATCAAGTCGGAGACAATATTTACCTGGGCCAATCCCAAAATCATCTCCTGCGAGGTTTCAACCTAGTTTCCCACCATATCATTTGCACTTATGTATATAAAGAGTCTCTACACAAAAAAGGTATTTCTGCCCTCAATTTTTCAAAAAAATTGTTCTCCATCGTTTCTCCTCAGGAACTGGGGCTTCTTCAGGAAGACAAGATTCAAAAAATCAAATTCGAAAATTCGAAAATAAATACTCATCGTTTTCTTTTTATGATAGAAAATCAAATTAAAAGCTATCGGTTTGAGAGATTCAAATTTAAAAATTTTCAAGTTCATGTATGTAACAATGTTTTTCTGTATGCTTTACCTAGTTCGTTGGTGACGGTTATAATAATTATAGAGTCCCCCAATCAAACACGAGTAAACTGCAATTAGTTTAAGGGCAGAAAGGCTTTTTTTGTGAAGGCTTATTATAACTTGAACTGTCCAAATAAAGGAACATTATCTGAGGAGTATCTAACTCAAGCAAATCTGGTAAATTTCGTTGCTTCGGTTACATAATGAAACAGAAAAGTAAACAGATATGTATAGGTAAATGCATAATAACGATAATAACCGGGATGAGTTCAAAGGCGCAAGTACCTGTGACCAGGTATGTACAAATGTAGGTAGTCATGGCGAGGTGTGGCGCGAGAATGCCACGGAGTCAATTGAGATGAGCATCTCGGTAGATGTGCTCCGTGGTGTCACCACCTATTATAGGGTGTATTCTTCCCCTAACTTGAGTTTATTCTAAAGGGGAACTTCCTTTAATTCCTCTCGTACCCTTCATTCGGGACAAACATGATCTGGCCCCAATTTTCAACCGAATAGAGATGTAATAACCGTAAAGTTCTAAATAAATATTAATGTAAAATACCGTTGATATAATACCGTTATACGTTATAAGTTTATGGGTCATTTCACGCGAACGGCCAAACTTTTTTTTTTCGATATTTTTTAAAAGTCCTGATTTTCTAGTATGCTGTACCCATTGGTAATACAAGCTAGGAGCCAAATTTTCAGACCCCTTCTTCGCCCAGCCTTTTCTCTACAACTGTCCGAAGTTTAGGGGTGTGCGCCAAACACTAACTTTTGTTTTAATTGCTCAACCGTTATTGTGCCCAAAAAAATAAGTAAGGTGGCCAATTCTTATGGTAAATCGTCTGCTCTTTCTGGTAGTCATGTCTAAATTTACAAAAAACTTAAGCTTCCTCATGAAAACTGAAAATAAAAACTTCTTTTTCACATTTCATCAATTTGGCATTTTTTGAATTTTTTTTTTAAATCTTAAATCATACCTACCAGTTTGTAGAATACGAGGTTAAGAGAACGTAATGGGCCGACAAACGGTTTGTCGCCAGTGGTACTTAATGCACGGCCTGAACTCCCAAAAAACGTAAGCTTCCCCATGAAAACTCCACATTTCATCAAGTTCGCATTTTTTGAAAAAAAATTTTTTGATCTTAAATCATACCTACTAGTATTTAGAATACGAGGTTAAGAGGACGTAATGGGCCGACAAACGGTTTGTCGCCAGTGGTACTTAATGCACGGCCTGAACTCCCAAAAAACGTAAGCTTCCCCATGAAAACTCCACATTTCATCAATCAAAAAATTTCAAAAAATGCCAAATTGATGAAATGTGAAAAAGAAGTTTTTATTCTGAGTTATCATGAGGAAGCTTAAGTTTTTCGTAAATTTAGACATGACTACCAGAAAGAGCAGACGATTTACCATAAGAATTGGCCACCTTACTTATTTTTTTGGGCACAATAACGGTTGAGCAATTAAAACAAAAGTTAGTGTTTGGCGCACACCCCTAAACTTCGGACAGTTGTAGAGAAAAGGCTGGGCGAAGAAGGGGTCTGAAAATTTGGCTCCTAGCTTGTATTACCAATGGGTACAGCATACTAGAAAATCAGGACTTTTAAAAAATATCGAAAAAAAAAGTTTGGCCGTTCGCGTGAAATGACCCTTATACAGTATCGTTGTAAACTATTGACGTGGTTTTATTTTAGTTTACGTAGGTTGAGATTATGTTTCAATTTTCGATAGAATCTTTATTTTTTTTTTTTATTTTTTTTATGAACTCCGAAATTTATCTACGTAGTTGTGCACTAAGTCACCGGAATTTTGAATTCGAAGCGCAAGAAGAGTGGGTTAGGGCCCAACAAAGAGTGTTTTTCTTTTTTTTCAATTAGGTTTTCAACCAATCTGTGGGATTATTACTTATTAGTACTCTGAATCGGAAACACAGTTTTTGCTTCTGTGAAATTTTCGCCGAAAGAGACGGGTTCAAATTTGACTGCCAAATCAAATCATCGGTCAAGTAACCAAGGCGGCTACAAAATATCGAAATACACACACGAATATCGTACACGAAAAACCGACTCAATTATCTTTCTATTTAAAAAAAAATCGTCAACGGGGGCCCGACGACTAATTGGAGCGATTAATCCAGGTTGACGGTTAGCTCACGAATCAATTAGAAACAGACGACGGCAACGCTCGGACTCCCCTTTATTAGCCTTCCGCGGCTATCACCTAAGGAATTAACATCAAAGGGAAGTCGACTGCGAGAGAGTTGAGTGATGCTAATCAACGCCTGGTAACGATCAAAATTAAATCAACGCCCCATCATCACAGATCATCCTCAAGTCACCAATAGGAGTAACTGCCTTGTTACTTATATAGTTTTCTGACAAATATGGTTTTAGAAGCTAAGAGTGAATTTTGTTATCCGTATCCAAGAGTCTACAGTACTGGGACTCTAGAAGGCGCTGTTCTGGGTTTAAGGCGAAGAAACAAAGATATAATCAAAGATGCAAACGGATATTTTGGAAAATACAGTTTTCAGAGATTCAGAGGTTCAGTGGATAGAATATTTTCTAGGAGTGATGATGTTGCTGGCAGATGCAGATATTGCTATTTTCATTTTGCATGTGCCTAATTGGTGTTTCATGTCTGTTGAGGAAAAATAGTGACTCAATGTTCAAAAAACAGCTTTCTGAAAGCATTAGACGAACATATTTAATAGAGAATAGGATTTTTGTCCCTAGAAAAAAAAAGAAGAAAAAGACATGTCGAAGTGAGTCACATGATAGCACATTTTCTTGTAAGGAGATCCGCGTGAAATAGACTCTTCCTTCGTTGAATAGGAAACAAAATGGCTTTGAAGCTCAGTCGGCTGATTGATGAACTCTCATGCGTCTTCAGTATGCTCCCTTGAGCCTCCCTCTCAAATTTCAGCTTCCTGCGTTAAATAGTAGAAAAAAATAGCTTTGGAGCTCACTCAGCTGATCGATGACCTCTCAGTCGTCTTCTGCAGTCTCTCTTCAGCTTCCCTCTCAAATTTTAGCTTCCTGCATCAAATAGGAGACAAAATGGCTTTGGAGCTAAATCAGCTGTTCAATTACCTCTCAGGCGTCTTCAGCAGTCTCTCTTCAGCATCCCTCTCAAATTTCAGCTTCCTGCGTCGAATAGGAGACAGAATGGCTTTGGAGTGTACTCCGCAGATCATCGACCTCTCTTACGTTAGCGGCCCTTGATACATCTTTATCCTCGCCATGTTCCAGATTACATTCAAGTTTCATAAAAATTGGATGTCGGGAAGTGGCATCTAAAACTATTCTAAGAGAACATACATACATACATCAACGGAGAACGTGAACACAATAGCGAATTTTTCCTTCTTTAAAAGAAAATGCGCTAAAAAGAATATCCAATCTCAGAAAAGATGAGATGAGATGAGTAAGGGTACACCATGGATCGATGTGGCGCTACAAGAACGATCTAGGAGCCTCATGGATAGAGTTCTGGTTGGAGCTGTTACTGGAAAAACGGTAAGTACCTAAGAGGTGATCGAGTTTTTATCTCGCAGCTCCTGAGGAGAAAAGACCGGTTTCTCATAAATTAATAGGGAACATGGAAGTGAAACTCCAGTAACAAACGGTAGGGGACACGAAGTGAGGGGTAGCACAGCTTTCAGGAGCACGAGCGAGAGCCTCAACTCGGCTCCACGGCCTTTTTGATCCTACCAATGTCCAAATTAGGTGTCATAATCTCCCAACGAAGCCCATAACCGCAAAATCCAGATTCCTTTCGTATGTTCAGCCTCCTGCCAAGTCTCCCTTCTTCTTGCGGGCTGGTGCTCTCGAGTTCGCCAGGTCCCACCAGCATCGCACGGCGCCATTCAAACGTACCCTAGGCCCGGAGAGGGGGATTGCGATCTCATCACCGGTCGAGAACAACTCAATTACAACTGGTCTTTTTACTCACTTCAAAGGCGGACTAGCTGCTTTTTTTCTGCACCTTCCACCGACATGAAGGCTTCTACTCCTTTTTTTTATATTTCGAACCGAGCACTTCCCTCATCTTCTCGGGGAAGGACTTGTTGCCCGGTTTTTCTCAAGATGGCAAAGCTCGCACGGCGCTAATAACGATCGGTAGTAAACACGCGGGGCATTACTTAAGAAGGTAAAAATCATTTGCTAAGAGATAGCGGATTTTCACTTCCAACTCATGTCAGATTCTCTGACGTGGCTTTTCAACAGGCTTCCACTATTCAGACTCCGAGTGCATTTTAATTCCAGTGGACTGACTGTGAAATCATTAAAACTACCTTCCAACTTTTCCCACTAATAGCCCAACAACACCTACTCGTTTGACGTTTGCTACATTCCATTTTAAAATAAAATAAGAATTAAAATGAAATAAACGTAACCTATTAAAAAACTTTGGATCGCTCGAATGTTACAATTAAAACATTTTGCGTCATTTGATAGAGAAAACATTTAACGATAAGGTGCACTGTTGTCTAACTTTCATCAGACAGATGAAGTTTTGCTTTAATGTTACTAACAAAAATCCTTTCTACTGAAAATATACATCATAGAACATTAAAGTCCATTCAAAGGGAGAAATTTTTAGAAAACTATGTAATATGTAGGCAGTAGTATAATAATGAGAATTTTGCCCCCTACTATTGGCGTACTATTATCAATCGCATATCACTGTTATCAGTTGTTATCAACAGCTTAATGATAAGAGGGCGGCCATCTTGCAAACGTCACGTCTGTCATCACATACCACTACCTTGAAAATCATTGTAACGACACAGGTTTTGAATGAGAATGATTACCTGCACTACAGACTTTACTCGAACTGCCAATTTTGCATTTTCTTTCTAACAACTTACCGAAATTAAGTTGTTATTATTACACTAATCCTCAAAATCCAGTAACCTACATGTACTTTGATATAATTGCGTAAGTCAATAAATCTGATTTGAGAGTAAGCTCCTAAAATTGCAGTTATTGCGGAGGAATTCCTCTAATTCAAATGTAATTGAAGAAAACGTTTGGTTCTTTGGGATAATCGTGAAGGAAAGCTATGCAGTGTAGGTACATAATGTAAATTATTGTGGAGACTACATTTTTACTCTGATGGACACACGCCATGCAGGAAAATTTCCACCAAATTGGAGAACAAGAACATATCATATGTAATGACACTTGTCATCATTACATTCATGTGTTTCATATCACATCATCAATGGTTTGCAATTGACTTGACTTAGCCGGCAGTTTTGTGTAATGTGTGTCTGTCTGTCTGCCTGGCCACACTGCGGGCCAAATTGTTTTGAAGGTATCGATTTGAAATGTATAGGTCTTTACACACGGAATATATGGTGTATAGTTATTGGTGCCGATCCGAGAGGATGCTGCGGCAAAATCGCAGACGATTTCAATATTCATTCAATGAATATATATATATCAATATTTTTTTGTAATATTGAATCGATCAGGATGATTTACAGGGCGTTCCGATTCGGTACGAAAGTATTGTAATCAACAATCGTCGACGATACCTAGACATCTCAAAAACACGATTAGGTGTTAAATAAATCAATATCAAATTTAAAATTGTTTAATCTATATTGATGTATTTTTGTAAGAAAATCATATCTAACAATCAGTTTATGAAAATAAAATTTAAATTTGTTTATCTTTACGTAGAAGAATTTTTTTTTTTAATTTGATTTTCATAAACTTTTCTTACAAAAAGAAAACAATAGAGATTTCACAGTTTTAAATTTGGTAATTTGAATTTGATTTTATCCCCTCCCTGAAGAAGCACCAGTTACTGGGGAGAAACGTCGGAGAACAATAAATTTAAGGAATTTCAGGCCTTTTTTGTAAAGTTTTGTAATAATTCAAACTGTACAAACAACGAAACTTTCTACATGTATATTATACCTGATGAACCAATAATAAATTTAATTAACTGTACGTACGTATCGTTCAAAGAATTAAATTGAGAGGGAACCGTTATTCCGACGAATCTGTAATCTCAACCAAAGCCAGGGAAGGTTTGTATTCGAGGGAGAATTAGCACAGGAAGTTTGATGGTCGGCCCCCGCGATGGAAATTCGCCGGAAGAGGAATTTTACTGGGTCAGAGGTTCACTGAGAGATGAAAATGACCGCAAAACGTGGAAACCCCCGAGGGGAAAACGGGCTCGCAAGGGCCGGAGCGTAATATACGAAGGGGTGAGATAAGTGCGGGCGTGCGAGGTGGGAAGGGTGAGATAAGTGGGGCGGGTGGGTGGAGAGCGGGATAAGTGCGGGGGGTGGGGGGAGTTGAGGAGTTCAGGGGATGAAAAAGGGAAAGGGCCGCGACGGATGAGGATGAGGCGGCTTGCGGCTCTCGTGTATTTGGGGCGGCGATGGCGGGAGCGGAGGGGGGGTTGCGGCGGAGGGGCGGCGGTCGCCTGTGGCCAGCGGAAAGCCCCGCTTGAAATCTCGTAGGTCACAACCACTCAGCCAAGTGGTTACACAAAACAACAAACGTCTCCCAAGTAGGGTGGGCAGTAAAGCTTACTCACATATGGGTTTTCCATATTGAATTAACTGTTTTCCAAATTAAATTAACGGTTTTCCATTTCAAATTAACCGTTTTTCAAATTAAATTAACGGTATTCCATTTTAAATTAACGCTTTTCCATTCCAAATTAACGGTTTTGTGGGCAAAACTAAAAATTCATCATCTATCCTATAGCATTGGTGGAAAAAAAAGAAAAAAATATATATTATATATTTGCGGCATATTTCTGGTTACAATTTTTCACAATACATTCACTGGATCAGAAAAAGATGTATCTTGGACTTGGTGGGGGGTAGGTAGTACTTATTTGTATAAGAAAAACAGTACACAACACACGTAAGCAACAAAAATACGAAAGGTATCTATATAAACCACGAAAAAACCTTAAAACGAGACTCACTTTCTTAGCAGAACTCGTAAGGAAGCAGCAGATCACTAACACTGATAACAAAACTCATTATCGGAACGTTATCCCGCCACTGCCTGCTGAATATTGGCGGTAAAAATAAAGCTGAGATTATAACCTTTAGAATGAAGCTAGTTTCAATTTTCTATCTGGCGCCAAATTCTTATTTTTCGAATTCAAAGTTGGGAGTGGTGATAAATGGTACACTGGTGGAGACTGGTACACTTATCCTACCGGAAACTTGATAAATTTTGTTTCAGTACCAAGTGAATTCGACATAAAAAGGCTATATTTCTTGTTAAGTGAAGTTTGCAAACTGAAAAATTTATGTTGGTTTGACTGAAGGATTAACTCGCTTATATATACTGGTACTGCCCATGTTAACTGCTTGAATGTTTTTGAAATTATTTATGAAGTTCATTGTGTGTTTTATTTTATTGTTGTTTCCAATATTTATAAGGTAAAGAGAATAAGCTGAATTAATAATGATTGTTATATTAAGTAATCTGTAATTTATAAAATTTTGAAATGTCTACTAACTTTGTAAGATTAATTGTAAGTGAATCATGTAACTGGACACCACGATCAATTTCTAAATTTTGTACTCTTATAGTTGATTCAACAGGTATTGAAAACATTACGTTAATGATGTTTCAATAAAACTGATTCAAGTATGTATTTTTTTAAAAGTATAATCGAATGTAAGGAACATACCTACATGCTCAAATACATAAAATAAATAAATATCGTTCAATAAGGTACATTTATTTTCTTTAATTTTTCCCCCAATGGATAACATGGAAGGACGATGCATTTGTAATTCGGCCAACAAAACCGTTAATTTGAAATGGAAAAGCGTTAAATTGATGTAGAAAACTGTTCATTCAATTTCAAAAATCGATAATTGAAATTGGAAATGCTATATTGTAAGATGGGCGTACCTATAGAATTAGTTGAAGTACAAAGTACTTCGAAATGATTGATAAGTCGTACGCGCAGAATGGTACTATTAATTTAATGTCAATGAAACACAATTCTTGATTCCGCATAATTCTTGAAAATTTCATAAAATTCGGTCCATTAGTCTCGGAGTATTGTCTGTGTCGATCGATTTCAGTTCCGCGCATGCGCTAAAGGTATTACTCTTCAATTGCGATATGATTCATGGGCAATTTTTCTGGAACATATACACATTTACTCTCCGATTTTGAACGAAATCGGACTAATAAATGGTAATAGATGATAAGAAATCGACGTTATAATAAATTGACGTTTCGCATGCGCACAGATTACTATTTATGAGACGGCTATGAAACTTATAGGGGATCTTCCGCACAATCCCTACGAATTTCCTCGAAATCTTACAATTAAACTCAGAGTTTTGCCTGCGTCAATCGAATAACACACACACACACACGCGCGCGCGCGCACACACACACGCGCGCGCACACACACGCGCGCGCGCACACACACCGCACAATCGATTTTTTTGTTATGTGCCATATGAAAGACATGAAAATGTCAAAAAATGTCAAGTGAAAATATCGGGTTTTGGTCATAACTTATTACTTTTAGCATATCTAAGAGCTTCTGATTACTGATATGACCTTCTGTACAGGGGTCGATCAGCTCACACGAGGATTTTTCAAAAAACACATATTTTTCAATTAATAATTATTCATACCTCACAACCTCCTCCCAACATTTGGAAAATAGCGAAAAAAAAGACAGCTTTCTACGGAGAATTTGGACCTACAAACAAATACCTTAATATGGACTTCTTCGTGGATTTTGGATCTAGGATGACTGAGGATTCACAAATGTGCGGCGCAGAAGGAGCCAGCAGATTGCTGGTCCCATAACCTATCTGTCATATTTACCTAAGTGAAGGGGCAGGACCCACATCACCAAATCCAAGAATAACGTAAATAAAGAGTTAGAAGAATGCGACAGTACCGTTAAAACCGCGATAGTGAATAATGCGGGGCTATCCGAATTCGCTTCAACAATTACTTCATCTAAAAGACGAGAAAATGTACGCTCCACTTCGCGACAGCACGTCTCGTACTACTGGACGTCATTAAAACAAATTGAAACATCCGAAGTCATTTCATCTAATTGCTCGGCTCATTTCAAACGAAACTTTCAATAAAAAAGAATTATATTCCTAAATTGTCGACACTAAAAAACCGATATTGCTCATTCTCCTAAAACAAAAATGATATCCAATGAGACCTAATTACCGTGTCCCTTATCTCTCCAGTGTTGATTGGCAGGTTATAATTTCTCTGAAGAACGATTAAATCTGGCCAATGAAGAGCAAGCTTTCAGAATCAGAGATTACGTGAAATCCGAATCATCCGAATCCAAACCCTTTTAAAGAAATTCTGTCATGGATCCTTTCTCTCGTTCTTTTTAGGATGTTTTATTGACACGCTTAGGTTTTCCAATAAACGAGAGGACACCCTAATAGCAACGGATGACAACATTTTTCGCGAAAAAATATAAACGTCAGGTTGCATTTTTATTCATTCTGAGTAAAGTGAATCCCAATTATGAGTGAAGCAAATCCTCGTGTTTGCTGCAAAATGAGAGCGGATGAAGAAAATCCGGTCGGATCCAACTAAACTACGACGTTCATTAGACGATGATAAAACTGCTTTATGAGTCAAATTTTTATCAACGGGCAGAAATGTCCCAAACTGAAGTAATTGGGAAAGAATCGTGTAGACGGATCGGATGATTTCTCCTTAGTTTAAATGGTCGGTTGAATACCTTAGACTTAGGTTCTACTGTTTAGTTCCATTCCTAACTCAAATCAATTAGATTGGATTTCGATTCAATGGAAAGGATAGTAATATTTGGATCAAACCCTACTGGTTTCTAGGAACTCTAGTAGAGTATAGGAGTTCTGAGTATATGGTTAATTTAGTAAGAAGGTTATCTGTATAAAGAATCCCGTTTCTTCATGGTTTATCAGCTTCACTCTGACAATGGAATGAGATATCGCAATTCTGGCACCACCATCGTGTTCAGCGCTCAAAAATTATAGAATGTCGTATCATTCGGCAAAAAAATTGAGAAAAAAAGTTATATTTTCCCAAAGCAATTTGCAGTAAAAACAAAACTTTTTGACAGATGAAATTGGTAGGGGATCATTCTCAGCCTAAGCCGCACATTTCTAGAGCAGTCATTAAAATCGAATGAAAACTAAAGAAGTGATGATTGTTACAAGGAATCGGTAATCGCGCATACGAAGCCTCTTAGTAGTCGTAACAAAAATATATGAGTGATTCTTAAGTGACATGTTTTGAAAACATAATCATAAAGAAAATGCTTTCCAGTTTAGCTCGACATTGTAACATCAGAAACGCTTGCATACGAGTCTGCAACACATTGGGACATTTTATGTCTTTAGTTGCAGACTCGTATACAAGCGTATTAAAAAGCGGTTGCAATCATGTTCACAATATCAATTATTGAGAATGATCACCTGTGTGTAAACAATTATTCAAACAATCACGCTCATACCGCGGCTTGTCGGCCACGAACTCCGCTGTGGTTAACGTAATATGGTTAGGTAAATCGAGAGCTATCCAACGAGTGGTGAACGATTTTCGTACGATGATAACTGGCGAAGTTAAAGTTCCGTAGCAACGAATCGGTTGTACGAGAAAATCATTAGAAATTTTTCATAACGCTTTCGTCGTCACACCTAACGTCACCCTTTTTGAGTTATGTGCCATAGTAAAGACATAAAATATCAAAAACAATCATGACCTGAAAATTTATTCGGAATCGGATGAAAACTGTGGGAAGTCAAGCAAACGTAGTGAGATTCACGCAAACGCAGCAGCAACTAACGCAGGCAGCAATGATTGGCTGAGGGAACTGCTGCAAGAAGTTTATAATAATTGAGCCTTCATCAACCGAGCCTAGCCTAAGGGTGAGATCTTGGGTGCCGTCGAGTTTGGGAGCCTCAAAGAGATGAGTTGTTTGATGTCCGTATCGCGGATACGAACACATCTTCTTACAGCTCCCACTTTGTCAGCTCGGTGGATGCTGTGATGGCTCCATAGATGAGTTAATTCTTGAAAGTATGCAGTGAGACACTGGCCGGAAAATGGAGAAGGCCACTAGCGACTGTGCAGGGTTGGCTAAGGACCAGAGTAGCATTTTCAGTAATCCGAGCTACCTCTATGTGCATAAGAGAAAGAAGGAAGAAGTGGATGAGTATTAAGGAGCTGCTGGGTTTTTCTTTTTTTTTTCGGATGGTGCAGTTTTTCGGGTGGGACTCTGAGCAGTTCGCTGACGCTCTTACCATCACAGTACACCAAACCCTCACTCTTACCGTTATCATCAAATACACTAGAAGGAGTCTCACGTGAACAGAATGGCCAGCATTTTGTGAAAATTTCTGTAAGCACGTCTTCGGTCGTAGTAATGAAATAGTAAAAAAAAAAAAAAAAGTTGATGGTGGATAGTTATTTTTTTATGTTATTTTTTTTGTTTTTCATCCTAATTTTTATGTAAAAAAAAAAATAAAGCTGTTGCAATGGTTGAGGCACACGACCAAAACAACTGCTGTGTGTGTGTGTGTGTGTGTGTGTGTGTGTGTGTGTGTGTGTGTGTGTGTGTGTGTGTGTGTGTGTGTGTGTGTGTGTGTGTGTGTGTGGCGAAAGGGAGAGACTATATCACATGCCGAGTGACCGTGGCAAGAAGCCGGATATCGTTGCCGCCCGATTGGTCTGCAATATTCCTAGATGTCCAGGTTGTCAGTGTCAGCATGGATATGGAGCAGACCACCTGGCGGGCTAAGTATGACAGAAATGGTCTACGGCAAGCGGTTTCCGAGCTAAAAGGAGTGGAGACCAATAACATCCGAGTATAATGGTCGCAACCGTGTTATGGCGGGGGGTGTGGTGCGGGAAAAGTGCCACGGAGTTACTCGAGTTGGGCAATTATTCATTTCAAGTGAAAAATATAATCATACATAAATGCAAGTATATTTTTTCCTCAAATCAACTCTTAATTGTATTCCAACCCTCAACATATCTTCGTTTCAGTCTAACGTAAGTATGACAATAATAATTTCTGGAGTAGTTATAACTTATAACATACATACATTTTGACTAAATATTTTGTCTAACAATAAGTAATTTTGATTACAAATAAATCCAAATTCGCGAGAAGGCACGCAAGGTCCGTTCAGGCCTCCAGGAAGTGGCAGATGCACAGAACATCCTCCACACAAAACATCTCGAGCTTCTGCGCTAAGCAAGTGTCTTTGAGTAAGATGGGTATGGCCAGTGGTGACCTTACTGACCATTTTTCATAATTAATAATTTTAACAATCTTCATGTCTTTAGGATGGCCCGCGATTTGAATTTTCGCAGGACCGCTTTTTTTGACGCGGACGAGCAAACGTAGTCATGGTAGTTAATAACGTGTGGGTAGTTAAAATAACATGTAGAGGTGAGACTATCAAATAATTAATTATTTTTATACTAATTTTATAGTTAGAATTAATTGAATTTTCTATTATCATCTGAGTGAGCTCCGAAGCGAATTTCTTTGCTATTCAACCTACGAAGCTGGAATTTTGTAAGATGAAACATTACTCGTTTTTTGATTTTTATCTCATACATTTTCAGTTTTTCGATACCTACCTACGTAAATTTTGTTATAATTAGATCAGGAGGACTTCCTTCACTAATAGAATTCAAAAAACATTTAAAAAAATAAAAAATAAAATTGCCAAGTTTGGTAGGCATTGTAGCTTTTGGTTTATTATTTCCAATATGCCTATGTGATCATATAGCAAAAAATTTGTATAACCCCCCCCCCCCCCCCCCCTCAAACTTTGTCACTTTACGTTTCAAGGTGCGTAGAATCCAAATTTGAAATGTCCGTCCGCCGTCCACCGTCCGCCCTCCGCCGTCTGGGCCATAAAAGGCCTTAGAATTGACTTAAAAAATCTGTTCTTTCGCACATAGACTCCACTTGGGGTCTAGTTGGTCCTAACTTCTCGCCAGCTCGATCGCTCCACTCTCATGGGTGCTATGAGCCAAAAATAGGTGAAAAAGTTTTTTTTTTTTTTTTTTTTTTTTTGTATATTTCAAGTTGTATAGAAATTGGAGATTTATGAGTGAAAAGAAAATGTTAGCTATTAATGTTATGGGAAAAAAAGTATTCCAAATGATAGTCTTCTATTCAAAAAGAGATTTTGGATTTTAGGCAATTTTTTGCAATTTTATAGATTTTTTAAAACAAAATTTAATGAAGTTCAAGTTTTTAGCATAACTTCGTACATAAATTTTTGAATGTTCTATTTCATAGTTGATAAACTTTATTTGACCAATCTTATGCTAAAAAATATCAATTTAACAATTCTTAGCCATTTTCAGTGATTTTGTCAGCACATTTTTTGAAATTTGACCAATTAGATGATATCAATATACAGTATAGGTAACACTTTTATGTGTTGGAAAGATGACTTGGTAATAAATTGTTTTGTTTATCAACTATATTAAAAAGCGTAAAATTGTGAGATTCCGCTGCTGTAATGGATCGAACCCATTTGTGAGGTCCGAAGCTCCGAGTTCCGATACTAAATATACTATAAGCGGCGTTTAATAATTATGGACCAGAGATCTACGTAGAAGGGCTGTCTAATACATAAATAATAAACCTTTGTGTAATAATTTGCAGCGTTTTCACTTATTGTAACTTGGACATTTAAACATTTAAATCAAAATATCATTTCATTTCATATTTCATTCATACTTTTTAAAATCGCTATTTATTTTTTGTCATTTAAATTGAAGAAATGCATTCGCTAGCTATAGGTAGACATGCAAGCAACAAAACATCTAGTAACAGAAGGAAAAAAAAAACGTACTTTCGTCATCCTGCCTTTGAATGGAATCTCTTTAGAAGGATATCACTACTCTTCAAAAGATGGCAAACGACCAAAAATCGGTTGAGACAGTTTACCGCTAAAGTTATCGAAGAACGGATTTCGAGTATTAACCGAAATAGGGTCCCTCCTTATCGACCAAACGACGTTATCACGACTCGTTTAAGACCGAAAAAATCCTAAAACGTTCAGGAACTGTGACAATAAAAACTGCCGCCAGATAAGAAGGCAATCCGTTTCAGGTTTTTTTCAGTCCCGTTTTTGTTTTAATGACTGTGTTCCCTTCAGCTCTGATTCGCTCTATTTTAATAGGTCATGCGAATATCTCGGGTTTAGTAGGCTACCGGATTTTTTTCTTTATTTTGTTTCACGTAAAATGTTATGTTTTCGCTGAAAAACTATCCACGATAAAACTGAGAGAAAAAAAAGTTAAATGCTATTAGTTCTTTAAAAATATTCGTCGGATCAGAGCGGCAATGGGAACTGGGTATTTATAAAGGTGAAGGAATGAAGGTTCGCTGGTTTACGTTGAGCTGACTATGGCTTATACGACACAATTGGCTGAATGAAATGCATGAAAAAGAGTTTTATCCCGAGAAATAGCAAATTACAAAAACGAGTGTACATAATATATGGCAATATGGAACATACACCCTAACCATAGGGCAGGCCCTGTGCGGATAAGGGCAGATGCTTGAGCTAATTATGAATAGAATACTCATTAATTGCATAAAAAGAAAATAGAAAAAGGTACTTATTTAATCACAAAGTTATCTGGTTACACTGTTTCCTTCTGTTACAGAGGAGAAAGAAGATCAAAACTAAATTATCAATTAATTAGAGAATAATAATAAAGGGAACTGACATGATAATTAATGAATATTTCAATTTACATAAATGCTTGTAAGTAGAGTTTGACAGTTTTCCAACCCATATTTGATTAGCTACTAGAAAAATTTCTTTCTATAATCCGAACGAGTAAGATTGGAGGGGGCTCGCAAATTTTCTGGCAAGGAGCGAATTAAGAATGGCATACTATAGAAAATGTGTCTAGAAGTACTCCATATACGAGTTTATGGTGCAGGAACTACAGCTTGTGTAGTGAACCGGAAGGCGTACGGAGTGTTTTTAAAAAAATTGAAAAGTTCCGGGTGTTTGTGAAAAAAAGGTGAGCGCCGACTTAATATACATCTGATGGACTGAGAACACACGGATATACCTAGTTATACAGATCTACAACCAAGTTCATTAGAAAACGTAAACTGGTTAAAAACAATGAAACATACATATTAATAGCAAAAAAACAAGCTACCACCTTGCGCCTCAAGGCTAAATAGTGATGAGCGTAGAATAAGTTAATACGTTTTTGACGTAGAAATGTGCTATTCATATGTAGGATAGCAAAGAAATTAGCTACGGAGCTCACTCAGCTGCTCTAAGAGGCATACGACCTTATGATTCGTTACTAGATTTCCGAGAGGGACTTCATTCCAAATTATAGCATCACATGTGACCGTGCTTAGGGAAGCGTGATAAGAGAGCTTAACTTGCCAGAGGTCAAATCTGAGTTTATGTTTCTTTTTAATTTTCCCCCACATTATGCATAACAAAATCGTTTTTTCAGGATTTTCCTATCGTTTTTCAGTCAAAATTTATGATTTTTCAAAGATTGAAAAAAAAAAAAACGGTTCCGAACGTTGCAAATGAATTCAGCAGGTTCCAGCAGATTTTCAGCAGAATTGCAAAACTGAAGTTTTTTGCTATTATAAATATCTACAATGAAAAATGTAGAAAATTCAAGTTTTGATGATTACTGGGAAAGAGAGATAGTTTTCAGACCCCAAAAAAAATATAAAAAAAAAAAAGTCATTTTTCGACACAATCTTTTTTTTTTTTTTTTTTTTTTTTTTGTTCTCCGGTAAAAAAAGCCTAGGCTAGTTAAGCTCCCTTTTCCCTTGCACGGTCACGTATGTTGAATAGTAAATAGATCAGTTCCGGAGCTCACACAGCTGATCTGAAGGGGCTTCAGAATATATAAATTTCTCGATGTTTCAAGAGGCCTCTAGTTAAATTTCAGCTCCATAGGTTGAATAGCGAGGAATTTAGACCAGACAATAAGTACACAACATGTTCCGCTGTGCGCACCCCTGCCGACCTGAATTCGAACTAGCGTCCACTGGCAATGAAAATAAGCTCCTTTATGGGTATCTAAGTTCTGTGATTATTCATTGGTTGATCAAGTCCTCCGTAGTCTAGTGGATATCATATAATTACTATCAAACTTCCAAGTCGAGGGATCCGAGTTCAATCCCTAGCTCAGGATGATACTTTTTGGTTCCGAATTTAACCTCCGAAACATATTTTTAAACGTCATTATTATAAATGTTTTAAATCATACTTTAAAACACCATTTTGATTTATTCGTCTAACTAATCTGTATTTTATTAAGGGATTTACTTCTTGATGTTATGTATTTTTAAGATGCGAGCTTGTGAGCATCCAGACCACGAAACTATACAAATCATTCTGATCTATTTGTCCAATAATTTATATTTAAGCAACGGACATAGATTAATACAGATTTAGGCGCCAATTCATTCAACGGAACCTATTCGAGCGGAAATACTATGGGGGAACGTAGTTATGATACAGCTCGGTAGGGGCGTACACAGCGGGACATGTTGTGTACCCAACGTCAAGTAGAAATTAGTTCCAGAGCTCACTCAGTTAATCTAGGGAGCTTCAGACTTTATACTCGTAATTCATTTCTAGATGTTTCAAGCGGCCTCCACACCAAATGACAGATTCATAGGTTTGGACGCTACCATCGCGTTTTATGGGTCCAGGAACGTAACTCTGTCGCTGACATACGAAGTGTTCTCGATCAAATTTTAATGTGGCAGCAGATAGAAGATCGAGCGCTCGGCCAAAAAACGCGCATCAAAAGGGGCTCCCCCCACCCCCCACCCCCTCCCGCCCAAGGTTCGGGTGGGAGTAGAAAATTTAAAAATCGCTTATGACCTCTCCCCATCACTCACCCGTTTGACCAAGCGTGGCTCATAAGGACAGACAAACAGACGGAGTTTCGTTCTTATAAATAATAGAGACAGAGAAGATATATAGATAAAGATAAGTCATTAAAATTAAGAAACACTCAAACAAACAAAAAACCGACAAAACACCAAAAACAACTTGTATACGTCACGACTGCCCTTATCGACAACAAAAGAATAGCAAATCGGAAAGGTCATTGTTTAGGTGCTGCACTCTATCTCGAGCTTTTCGTGTTCGGAGCCTCATTGAGGAAAGCGCTGAAGCCACGTTGGAAAGAAACCACGATATCAGTAAGTAATAGAGTTGATGAATATATCTGCTCATCATGTATGATTCTTACCTATTTTGGAGAATGTCCGAAGTGGTCTGGATTTTTCGACTGACCGTTAGGAATAGTTGCGACTGCCCAACTGCCACCGGGGACGATCACCAATTTAATTTAATGAACTCGAATCGAAAACTAAAAAAACCCACCAACAAACTACTTCAAATCGTAATGTTCCCAACTGAAATTTACGGGAAAACCAACAATGAAACCAGCGGTGGATCTTGCACAACATTTACCAAAGAAAACCAACCGGAGTTTCAAAACAGTAGTTTTAATGGCTCTCTTTTTTGCGCCCATCTTGCGTTAACCGTAGAAATGTTATTGTGAGTTGGAAAAAAGTTGAAAAACTCATACTCCACCTTTGGCCGTATTAACGGAAGAATGCAAGAAGCCGTTTATGGAGCGATAAACTTCGGCAGATAAGCCTTAATGTTCTTGAGATCGGGATAAAAATGGGTAAAACTGAAACGCATGTGAATTTTTTTTTTAATCGTGTTTGTTTTCTTTTAGAGCGCGCGCTCATCAATTTTATCGATTTTACTTCTCTTTATCAATTCGGTGAATAAAACAGCGATATTTCACTCGGGTGTAACGACGGAACCGTTTGTTTGAAGTGCATGTGGAGCAATTTATTGCAGTTGTGGCGTAGGCGGTGGCGCGTTACCCGTTAATGGCTTGGAATCCCAGAGAAAACGGAAAGCTCGGAATAGTTGAGGTTTGACGGAGGTCAGCAGCTCATAACATAAAAAGGGAATATTCACAATCTACGATTAATACAGTAAAACGTATTGGCTTTAACGAATTTTTCAAAAAAATCAAGCGATTGCGAAATTCAGGTCTTCAAGAATATTATTTTGAGTTTGTGCGCGTTTTATAGAATTTTCAGCGCATTTATACGAAATTCAAGTATAGTTTTCAGCATGATTTCAAAGGACACCCGTGATTTCGGGTAATCAGGGCAGTTCTAATTTTCCCCCAAGCATTTTCCAACACTTTCAACCGTCACACAAGGCCCATCATTGCACCTCGTTGAAAAAGTTCCAGTCATGCAGCATGATTGTATGAGCGAATTTTCGTAAATTATCTTATTATATTATGTTACATTGTTTTGAAATTTGAGCACATTGAAATAGTTAATAACAAATTTTATGGAAACGAAATTCCTACTCTGCAACTCGAAAAAGATTTGGAAATTTTAGCTTTTTTATGGAGCTTTTATCAGTTTTTAGCCAATAATAATGAAATTTAAGTGAATTTTTCAGCATGATATTTTTCATAAATTTTTTAATGTTCTAGTTTGCCGTTGATAAACTATTTTTGACTAAAAATTTTCTAAAGAATATAAATTGAACAATTGTTAGCCGTTTTCAGCTATTTTTAGTGATTTTTTCTAGTACATTTTTCGAAATTTGACCGATTTAATGTGATCAAAAAGTGTTGGCTAACAATCTCATTATTTTTTTCGGAAAGCTTGATTTTTTGGCGCAAGAACGGGATTTTTAACTCAATCCTAAGTAAATTTAACGTCTGAAATGACATATATGATATATGAAAAAACGTTAAACTCATTAGACTGGTTAACGTAACATTAGATTGGTGAACATTCAAAAAATATCCAACAAAATTACTAAAAATGGCTGTAAATGGTGAATTTATGATTTTAAATAGAATTATAGTCAGAAGAAGTTTATAAACAATGAAATTAAACATTAAATAACTTTTGCACAACATTCTGCTGAAAAACCTAGGTGCTTAAATTTCAATAATATTTGCTGAACATTTTATAAAACTACATAAAAAGCTTAAAAAAATTCTAGAACCTTTTTTTTTTACAGAATATTATTAGGATACAATTTTATTCCACAAAATTGGTACCTAGTTACTAATTTCTTAGCTCTCAAAGTGCTTACTTAAATTCAGAAAAAATGTATCATGTGGTACAATAATTTACGAAAATTCGCTCATACGATCATGCTACAAGTTTTTAAATTTCATTTATATATTTTTGCCTATTACGAAAGGTAATAATTGGGAATGATTAACAAAAATCCTAAAATAGGTACTAATGATGACTAGCTAAACAAACCCTTAGGCATGATGAGGGTCATCTGGGATTCTATGTGAAACGGATCGGAGTACTCATTAAAGTTAAAAAAAAAACGGCATTTTTTGATTGGGAGTTAAATAATACAACCAGGTTGGTTCATAATTCAAAATAATAACTCGCAACTGTAAACCAATTGAAAATGATGAAGCAATAAATTATGAAAACTAATATTATAGCGTTGAGTAACACAACTCGGTGGCCTTTATAATAGACTTATATTAAAACTATCTGGGTTAACAATATCAATTCAAACCGAAATATTATTCCTTCCAACACTTTAAATAAGTTGAGAAAAATAATGAGGGCACTAACCGTTGAAATCGACTCAGTCAATCTTGAAGGAAAAAACAATTTCGAATTTCATTTCTAGTGACAAAAAGTTGACTTCATACTTATACACGTTTTACTCGAGCTGTGAATAGATACTGCGATATTGTTTTATATTTTATTATTGATTCACGAATTATTCTTCCTCTTAGTTTGGTAGGGTAAATAAATATAAGAAATTTAATTTAAAAAATTTATTTAACTTCGGATGGGATAGTCCGGGATTGAAATAAGGCTTTATTGTCATAAATATATAACTTTACGTTCAGTTGATTATTATTTTTAACAACTACCCCTAAGAATTTATTGATGCACATTTCAAGATAAATAGATTAAAAAATTCAAAAATTCACTTTTTGTAGCAAATTTGTTTAGAAAATAGAGCTATTGGAATGGCTCCAAAATTTTTAATATCATTATTTTCTAAAACTTTCTGCGTTGAAATTCGTTTTGAAGCATTTTGAACCGAATTCTAGAGTTTAACACTTTTTTCATAAGTAAATTATACGTACCCGTATTCATTATAAATGTGTGTATGTGTATGTAAAAGATGCCTTATGATTTACATCGCGATTAGTGTACTAACAATTATAGCGCATGCGCAAAACTAAAATTTTTCGACACAGACAAAACTCTGAGACTAATGGAGCGATTTCTATACAATTTTCATGGATTATGAGATTTAGCATCTTGACCTTTCCCTATGAATCTTATTGCCGAGGAGAGCCCGGCTAAGGGCTTCGTCTTGCCGTCGGAGTATACTCGAGTAGTCTGTGCACATGTGCAGACGTTAATTTCTTATAATGTTGCTTATCAATCGTTTCGACTCGTGGTTTGTTCTTCAACCAATTCTATTCGTCCATGTTACAATGTGTGAGGAAGCTATACGGCTAACCCAACTTGTCAGACGTTTTTTTGCAAATGTTTGTCAAATTTAATTATAAATTTTTCAAAATAAAATTGTGCATTTGTATTATGTTCCAGTTCATTGTTAATAATGGTAAAATTTAGGTAAAAAATATAAATTTAACAATTAGCCATTGTTATCAGTTTTTAGAATTTTTTTCAAACACATTTTTTGAGATTCGACCGATTTTATATCAATCCTAAGGAGAAACTGTAATAATTTAGAATGACACATATATAAATATTTGCCTTAAATTTATAATAATTTGGAGATAATGATTTTCATGAAATTCCAACCCTTGAATTTGGAGATAATGATTTTCTTGAAATTCCAACCCTTCAATTTCACTCTTTTTGAGGGATTGAAATGGAAGAATACGCCTCCTCAAGCAATATGTGATTTTTGGGCCAAATTTCGTATTATATTTTAGTTAGCGGTGTCAAATTTGCAGTGTTTTGCACGAGTAGAAATTCTTTTGTATATTCCTTTTTGTGAAATAAAAATAAATAAATAAATAATTTTTTAAAAAAGTTCAATTTGATGGGAAAATGATGATTCTTTAGAAAATTGTATTTAGAGTAGCTGAATTAGATTAAGAGAATGTTTTGATTGGGTGCTTCCACAATAAAATGAAACCGTTAAGTAAGTCGAAGCGTATTTCTTCTTGAAGTTATTTAATATTTTCTTCTCTTCCTTATCATTCTTACTTAATCAACTGCGAGGTATTTGATTTCGAATTGCTCATTAAAAAAATGAATAAAGAAAAATTTAAAACCTGTCGGTTCAGTGAACAAAATAGAATTCGCCTATTTTCAAAGCCGATTTGGTTTTAGGCGATTTGATACTCACCTTTATTTTAATATTAGGCGAGAACTGTGATGCTTAAGAGTTTTTGTTTGTTTGTTATTTTGCTAAGAGTTTCACGATACAAATCCATTTAAATTCTAGAGAACGGGATCGGATGATGTGTTTTTGAGGTTTTGTAAACCGAATTCTAACTGTTCTTGTTTTATAGAGACGGGTGAAACCCTGACGTTATTTTATAAGAAACTTAAATTTTAATAGAGGAGCCCGTTCTAGTATTTCTATAAAATAAAATTATAGATTTGACCGCGAAATGGAAATAGATCAGATGAAATGTCATTCTTTCAAATAGTTATTAGGGATAAAGTAGTAACGATTGAACACGAGCTAGGCGAAGACCCATTTATTGCCCATTTATTGAATATTGGAAAATTCATCTATGCAATTTCATGATATTAATAATTATGTAATAATGATGTGACTAATGCATGACTGATGTGAATAATAAAAATGTGACCTAACAACCTAGAGAAAAATGGCGAATGAAACAGTTCATAAATAGAGTTTGTACTATAAAATCATAGAGGCACCTCCGAGGTTTAACTGTAAACCAAGATCAGAGGCTGTTTGTCCTGAAGAGGTCATGGTGAGAGGGTCTGGGTTGCCATGGCACCATAGCACTGAATGAGAATGAGTTGAGGCATGCACTTGCCCGAAGAGAGAGTCATATAATTATCCCCTCCAAAATTGTGACATTAAGGTCTACAGCCTACAAGAATAAAACACTGCGAATTATTACCAGGAGGGTTTATTCTTTCTGTACTAGATGACACTTTTTCTCAGATCCCTAGTCTAACGATAGATTAAACGACTCATTTGATAGATGTAGATGTATAGAAAAACAGTCAGGGAGCTGTTGGCTTATTGTACTTTCCGGAGAGTTTAACGTTTAATAAAAGAGACTTAGCCTTGTAGTGAGGGCTATGAGGCTCTTGGTTAATTGTTCGCTTCGAATGTATGTACCCACAGAACGCAGAATAAAGATACAGAGAGGAAAGGGGGGCAATGGGTTTGGGCCGCTCTAGGGTTGAAAGTACCTAGAAAGGCACAGGGTTTTCGCCGCTTTAGGGTAGAAGGTGCATAGAAAGGCACAGGCTTTGGGCCGCCAGAAGGTGGCAAGTTTGGGTCGCCACATGTTTGCAAACTGAAGCGCTGAAGCTTCCGCTGAGGATATGGCGGTTGGTTACTATGTCCATACAACCTACATTGAAGAGGACAGTTCGTTTTTTCCAAAAATTTGGGCCAGTACTGCAACAGTCGGCAGAATGAATATAACTGATTGACAACATTAAGTAGGTAGGTACATACATATTTTGGACGATGATTTTTTTGTAATTCGGACTTTCAAGTTAAAAACTGTACTATTCTATATTGTACAGCATGCATTTTAAGATGATTTTATAATTGGCGCAAACCCGTGACTAGCCCTTTTCGGAAATCGGTGGTATGTGCCACATTAGGGCTCGTGCCCCAAAGAGTTCAAATGTGTGATGGGTGAGTGCAGGATGTTTCGACAGTCTCCTCCATTGAGGTGAGGAGACAAACGTCTCCTGCACAAAGCTGCAGTCTCCTACATTGACGTGAGTATCCTGCTTTGTGTGACCCCTATGCGAGGTCTAGATGAAATCCATGGAGTACAGATATGAGGACGATCATTGTTTCCAGTATACCGTGTTTACATGTCCCTTAATATTATACCATCTTTTGTGATTTGTTGGTTGACCCACATGTGGACGATCCATCTGATGTTAGGCTTTGGTAAACCAACAGCTGGCTCAGGCCCTACAAATGGGGTTTGGAAGCCCCTTCTTGCAAGCTCGTCCGCCTTTTCGTTATCAATAAGGCCTGTGTGCCACGCCATCCACTCCAGGCCGAACTGGTTGTGTTTTGCTGAGGTGTTGAGGGTTCGCATACAGCACCAGACTGCTCGTGATGTGATGGTTGGAATTGTTAATGCATTTATCGAGGTTTGACTGTCTGAGAGGAAGCTGGCCTTATCCAATGAGATCGTCATATATACCCTCCAAAATTGTATTACCAGTATCACCAAGGTATACCCACAAGAAAAAACACTGAAAATTCTTACACAACGGTTTATTCTTTCCATATTAGAAAGCGAAAATATGACAAGATAACAAATTTGATTTCATGTTCACGGGATTACTATGTTCACAAAACTACTCATTCATACTTAAGGATGTTCTTTTTGCTTGCTATAGCCCTTCGGATGAGAAAAGCTAAAAACGGCGTACTTTCCGCCTTATCATATCCCTCCTCCATCCCCTATTAAGGGTGACGTCAAAATTGATTGAATTTGAAAAAATCATAACTTGAAACGGCTAATTTTCAGAGAGTTTGGTTGAAATAACAACCAGCAACACACATTTTAGTTTCTTACGCAAAAATTTCAAGATGATTCGCTTGTTCTTCAAGATGAAACGAATTAAAGAGGAGTGATAACGTGGGAAACTTGGAATTGTAGTTTTCAAGTTCTTGCGACGACAGAAGGACGCATTTCGCCTAGTTGACTCTCTCGTCTAGTCGGTTTTTGCCCTGTTTAATTGATAGCTTGCGTGCTCCTTTCAAGCCATCTCCCGCGCCCCCTATCTTAGCACCGTGCGATCTGGCGATGGCTGAACCGACGTTCTTGAACTCTGAGGGCCATAAATTAAACCATAAAACATTCACAATGGTGTTAGTGATTACCAATATCAAGTTAAGTATGCAGTATTATCATGTGCAGTGACATACGGGTAACCTGAATACACCAAGACCAGAAACAAATGATTGCCAACTGGTCACAAAGCGAAGCGGAGTAAAGTTCAGCAGCTTACTAACAAATCAACACGCTAGATTAACATAGTTTCATCTAAATGCACACAAATCTTTTGTACTTTTGATGCCCAATACTAATTTGAATAATATTTCCTTTCTATTCAATTTTTATCGCTAAAAGAAGGCCTCGGAAGTAAAATCCCTCTCTTCAAGCATGCAGACCGTTGTCTGGCGAAATACGAAGACTCTACTTCAGTCCTTGCTCACTATAACCACAATAGTGTGTGCTGGTTCTTAGAATTCAAGAATAGTCACGCCGTTTTCAAGTTCGAGCTTTGCACAATATCTAACATGAGTTCATAGAAATAATCTTAATCCGTGAGTTATGTTAGAATAGCCAAAGCATTCCGAGATTTTGTAAATAATAAGCAGATCTATTAAACGACCATAAACTCAACTAGCAGGTCCCATCCAGATCACCTTCATCTACTTCTCATACCACTGTATGATTCACCCGGAGGCATCAACAACATCAGCCAATATACATTATACGATAAATTATAAAGTTCAAACAACAAAATTTTCCAAATTTTGAGATTGATTTTTATTATTAACATTAAATTATAAAATTTAAGTTTGAAAATTTACGTAAGAGTCGATTTTCGATTTTTTTAATACAATATATATATATATATATATATATCACATGTGTAAATATCTACGACGATTAAATGAAGAACATAATCAAAAGTTTCAGATATGTAGCATGATCGCATGAGCGAATTTTTTAAAATTACCTTTCTTTTCATATGGTAAATTTTATTAAAATTTGGGCAATTTTAGAGCGTAGAAATTGTTAAAAACAAATTTATGGAGGAAAAACTATTACTAAATAAAATTCTGAATCAAAAATTATTTTGGGATTTAAGATTTTTTGGTTTGCAATTTGTATAGATTTTTCAGCAAAAAATAATGAAATTTGAGTACGATTTTCAGAATAATTTTGTGAACAAAGTTTTTAATGTCCTAGTTAATCTTTGATGTTTTTGTTTTGACTAAAATTGTGCTGAAAATTATAAATATAACAATTGTTGGCCGTTTTAGCCATTTTTAGAGATTTTTTTTTTAATTTGACCAATTTTGGCCAACGAACTCATCCTTTCGTTCGGATAGCTTGATTTTTTGGCGCAAGAACGGAATTTTTGTCGCAATCCTAAGGAGAGTTATCGTCTGGAATGTCATATAGGTATATATGAAAAAGCGCAATCTTCAAAATTCGTTTCAGAAGCCCTCAAAATGGATTTCAATGAAGAAACTTTTCAAAAATTTTGATTTTAAAAGTTTTGGAGCCATTGCAATAGCTTTATTTTTTACGGAAATTCGCTACAAGAAACTGAAAGTTATGAAAGTGTAGAAATGGATGAATAATGTAAGGTAACATCTTCACTTCGATGAAGTCGAAAAACAGAATAAAATGACAAATTCTGAATATTTTTTCCAAGAAAAATAAAAATCGGATCGAAAGGGACCTTGAATTCAATGCATGTTACATCACAATGTGATTTATGAAGGGAATCAACGTTCACTTTGTGACTTTTCATTTACTATAATAACATACACAAAAGTCCGAACGACAGGTAGGTGCTTAATAGCGATAGGAGGACTGGTGAAATTTCCATCAGAACGAAAGGAGCAGTTTCAACTTAATTTAGCTCGTTCAAGTTTCATTTATTTGATTTCACTCCACATTACAAACCTTATTTAAGAATTCCTTTGTCAGTTCTAACCGAATTCTCCGGCTTTTCCCGACTCTTTAAGGTCCTTCCCCCGTCATTGTTTTATCAAATAGGAGATTAAGTTCAGACGTGTTGATAAACGATGATCAAATCAAAGCGTTATCAAATCAGTAAAATCCACCGTTTAAAGTTACTATAATTGATAACGTAACCATTAAACAACGTTAATCTAACGATATTACGTAGGTATTCCTCGGTAAATATAGATAATTATTCGGGTATCAGATGTGGATTGCGATTGATAACGTGGTTTTATTGTGCGTTGCGAATTTCGAAAAACCATTCTAATTGTCAATACTTTATCGTTAACTCTAGCAATGAATTGCGGGAATTGTACCCAAGTTGCATAATAAAGTTTTATTACCATAAGTAAATGTTGTCCCCTGTTTTTCATCAACTCAGCAATAAGATTTTGTGGTTTCTGTGTAGTAATACAAGCAATTGAATAAATTGTCTACAATTTTCCAATAATTATTTCATCTTAGATATGAGGACGTAAAATAAACAAAAAAATGATAAAAACTGTAAAAATATTATACTAATTATATTCATATTATTCGTCAAGTTGGACTTTCCTGCTTACAATGTATATGTGTATACACTGAAAATGTATACAATAAAAAATACATTACATTTAAATTAGATTTTTCAATTTGATTAAGCGCATATAATATGGGTATAGACAGTTTTCCAAAAACATCAGAAACACCTAAATGCAGTCTTGCACTCGCTGCGCATCAAACAAAGATGAGTTGGAAGATTCCTCCTATTTGCCAATATCATGTGGATCTCGCGATCATTGGTATCGGCAGTATTGGTGTTGGCAAGAACGTTATATTTATCTCAATCCTAGGAGAGTTATCATCTGGAAGGACACACACACACACACACACACACACACACACACACACACACACACACACACACACACACACACACACACACACACACACACACACACACACACACACACACACACACATATATATATATATATATATATATATATATATATATATAACAAAAAGAAAGAAACACAGAAATACATTTCACAGGATAGTTTTCATATTTCAGCTTAGATGCCTTTTTCAAACTACAAAAGAGAAAAATAAATTTTCGTTACGATTTAATTCACAACGTTGGCAAAGAAACTTAAGTTTACAATCATCAAATGAAACAATGTTTCGGAATAAAAGTTTGAAGAAAATGGGACCCAAGGATAATAAGCGGTTACTTAACCAGTCCGAAAAAGCTCACAGCAAGGTTTTGAGAGCTTACGATCCACCAAGACTAAATATTAGGAGATAATGCAACAAATTAATTCTAAGCAACCCAAGTTTCTTTGCCAACGTTGTAAATTAAATCTTAACAAACATTCTTTTTCTCTTCTGTAGTTTGAAAATGGCATCCAAGCCGAAATATTAAAACTAGTCTATGAAGTGTATTTTTGTGTTTCATTGTTTTTATTTTATATACCAGCTCTCTTAGCGCCACTAATCGAATAATATATATATTATATATACATATGAAAAAGCGTTAAATTCTAGGATTTGGTTCTGAATATCTCAAAATGGATTTTAACAAAGGTAATTTTCGGAAACTATTATTCAAAATGTTTTGAATTTTCAACGAAAATTCGCTGAAGTATGTGAAACTACTAGAATGAAAATTTTTCATTTTACTGATTCTTCATGAAACGGGTGTTTTTAAGTCATTGTAACCTAGATGATTTCTGTGATCCAACTACAAGCCTCAATGCATTTCCCCGCCGAAATTCCAGATCAAAGCCCCATAACCGCGCAAAGACTGAGTTTAATAATAGGTATTATTAATGGGTACTTATTATTTATGATTATCAATAATGTTCTTCGATCCATTGTTGCACAATCGGTTTGTCGTCCATTTTGGTTGGTCCATCTTCGCTCGACTGCACCGAAACGTTTAACCGGAAAATATCACTGGTTTCAATAAATAATTCTGCTTGAATAGTGAAATATTATTGATAGGTAGGTACTATACCAGACCGAATAAAAATATCTAATTCAGTCAATTTAAGTCGGCAATATGGTTTTTCATTTTTACAAAATCACGTGATGTGTATGGAGGAAGATGCAACCACAATCTATAGATTATTTCATCCGAGAACGACCCGTAATTTGGAAACCAGTAATGACGCATATAACATCAGATAGAATTATTAATGTCTAACTAATCCGATTCGTGCTGCGATCACTGAGCGTCTTTCTTGCTACATCGATATCTTCACCCCGCCAATAATAATTTTATTTAAAAAAAAAAATATATATATATATATATATATATATAAATATATTCATCTATTAATAAATCATGCATTCTGTTCTCGTACCTCCGTTAATCGTGTCTCATTCTTCTATACCTTAATAATTATTGTCAAACATCCTACAACGCATAGCTTTATGACCAAATTTTAATTAGCGAATTGCTCAGAATTTCTTGACATTTCAGCTTTGGTGTGTTCAATTATCGATAACTATCGAATTGGTGGCAATAAGTTGAGAGTGATTTATTTATGAATGATTTGTTATGAGAAACAGTTTTCGGATTTTAAAAGATTTTTCGTAGGTTTTACCGATTTTTGGCAGATTTCATCGAAATTTAAGATTGTTTTTCCCTCCTTTTTTTAACACAATGCGCATAGGTATATTTCTATATACCTACGAATGTATATAGCCTACAAACCATCTTAAGCAGTTTTTTGCCCGTTACATTTAACGTTTCTGAAAACTAGATTTTGCTTAAAAATTGCAGCCTAACGAACGCATTTTATGTTTTGGAATCGTAAATTATTTTGGAGAAACACTTGTTTTTTAATCCCAAATCTAAGAAGTGCTATATCGTGAGGAATGACACACACTCAGGCAAATGCATATCCAAAATAATATGTACATTAAGTATATGGTTACATATTGTTGCTGTTGATGTTTCAACCTAATAATTCTATGAATGTATTTTTTCCACAGTTGTTTTCACACATCCAATACTTTTAAAATAATATAATACATAGAAAGTAAAATTATTCATTCTAGTAAAATATAGCGTGCTTCCCTTACGGAACTCATTAAAATCAACAATTCCTAAAAAGTGGTAAATAATATACAAACGCAAAATTAAAAGTAAAGTGCATAGTATTAGGCGTCTTTACAAAACTTCAACTTGATAATGAACTTTTGTAATCGACCAAGAAAAAACAAGTTAACACCCCCTGAAAATTTTGTGGTTTACGTTTCAAGAAGTGTAGAATCCAAAAATCGAATTAAAAAAATCCATCCGTCCGCCATCCGCAGCTTTTCTTCGAAAATACTAGACCAAACTATATGAAACTTACGTTAAAAATCACATTTGGGGTCTAGATGGCCCTAGAAGCTCGTTTCATCAACCCTTTGGGATTGTATTAAAGGGCTAAACATGAGCAAATCTCGAAAACTTTCTAGGTAACAGTTATAATTTTTTGCTTATCAATGATAGATTTAATCCCAAAGAATCGATTCAAACCACCCGCAACGGTGTACATCGAACGGTTCACTTTCCCTAAGGGCTTGAACATCGAAAAAAAACCTTCGAATTTCTAAGCGCGAGAAGATAGAGAAATCACGCGCTTCTAGCGGATCTATTGATTTGCCGATCAAGCTCTAAATTCCATCAAAGATCGCTAGATAGTGATACTGGGATACATAAAAATTGCCTAGTAAATTTCAGCTGATATAATGGCAATAATTTAAATATTAGGTGGTATTGTTCCAAAGGATATTCTAACTTTGCAAAATCGAGTTTATCAACTATTGTCCGTGCTACTACCTACTATTGAATCATTGGTACCTAAGATGCCTAATTGCATCTCTTAAATTACTCCCAAGCCTACCTATAGGTAGTGGATTCATTGTTTTCGCTTTTGAGAGATGAAAAAGTTTTAGTTTTCAAAAAATCGGTTGGTCTTTTTTACAGTAGTACAACTACTTCCTCTCGCATTTTACGTTTTAGACTATTCTGAACAACTTTAGTTCAATGTCTTTCTCTCTCTCTCTCTCTCTCTGTGTATATCTGTGTTTGTTTCTGTGTGTATGCCCGCAAATCCTTGAAACAAAGCTTAATTTCCACAATACCAGTTCTTGAACCAGTTCTTATGAAATTTTCATGGTATGTGCAAGCTAGGGTGAAGATGGTCCCCCATGAGTTCCATTTTTGCCAAATCAATACTTCACTCGGCGCATGCGCAAACGTAAATTCCATCAATCATCATTTTCTCACGCCCCCGTGAAATTCGTTAATTAGCTCGCTCCTGAGTTGGTAAATCGCCGATACTTTCTAATAGCGTCAGCTAATTTTACCACCAAGTACCTACCTATAGGTATACATGGTTTTGAGTTTTCTATCACAATTTTCTGGGCGTTTTAAAGTTCTTGGTCTTGAACTCAATGTGGTGGTTTGACCAGGAATACATGTGATTAGATTCTAGGAAACCTGTTTAAGAAAGGCCTATAAAGGTTCTCACTCTTTCTTTCGTCAACACTTTCCCATCTATCACGCTTTTAAATCTCCCTTTACTAATTAGTTAATTCATTTTTTTGAATTTTTATTATAATAAATAAATCTCATCAACTGTGTTCAGAAAATAGTTAACGACCTAGTAATCAATTTGTCATACCTAGTTGATTAATCTGTTTTAATAGGTACTTTTACAATTTTTACAACACCTAGGGCGTCATAGACTCTAATTGACCTAAAAACCGTTTTGGTCTTGTTTAATTACCAATAACGAATATTTCTCTGGTGAGCCATTGAAAATAGCAATTTAATATGACATCGAAAAAGATGAATACTTGCCGTTTTTCCACATTTACAAAGTTCAACGTCGTGGAGACTCGTCGTTTCCCGATTTTGAGCGAGATCACGTTTCCGCATGCGCAATGGCCATTAATAATTTTTCAGCGATGGAATTTATAGGTGTTGAGTAAAATATTTATTATAGTACAGTGGTACATTCCCAGATCATTTTATCAAAATCGAATGGAAACCACACATTCGTCGTTTAGAACGTTAAGTTATTTGACTAAGTCGGTAGGTATTCCTGCTTACCTAAGTTCAGAAAATTCCACCTAGCCTATAATGAGCTCAAGAAATAGCTAATTTTATTTATTTCAAACCGAATCGAAAACTCATCCGTTGGACGACCATATGCAAATTTTTGTCGGCACACACTCACACACATACACACAGAATTGCAATTTTTATCATAAAAGAGTCATATTAAAATATTTCGGTATTTAGTTTCGGGTTCTTCAGCATTCTGTTTTTTATTATATTCATTATTGGTCTATTAAATCTTATCAGTAATTCATTACGATGAGAATTTTTACGATACGTTGTAAGAAATTACCACATAAAAACGCGGAGTTTTCACGGATGAGAGACAGTCTCGAATAAAATTTTAAGGTAAAAAAGGCATTATAAAGAATTAAATCCAAACACTCTTGCGTCTCCAATTATGGACATTCCCATGAAAATCTTCGAGCAAAAATCAAGAGGACTGCTAGAATTGCAGAAAAATAATGACGATGAAATTTGTTTTGAGGGTTGGCGTACATTAGAAAATTATTTATGCTAGCTAATGTTTACTACTAATCTAATATTAATTGTACAAATTGATAAGTATATAATATTTACAACAATTAAGAGTAACTATGATAAATTACAGTACCTATCTATTTCAACAATACCTGCTACTTATTATCTCCAAGTTGGAATGAAGGCTCTATTTTTGTAAGAATTTATTTTAACACCATTTAAAATTCAACAGTGCGAATACTCTAGTTTCGGACTGATGGACGAATAGAACGAAATTCTACATTTAACATGGATTTTTAAGAAGGAAGTTGATAGTTGTGCAGTGTTAGTTACGGTGAGGGGAAGGTACCTAGTTGGGGATGATAGAGAAGGGAGCCGATGTAAAACACAGCATTCGTGGTTGTAATTCGTCAACACTTTGCCAACTATCGCGCTTTAAATAAATGGATGAGTCTAAAGAATTGAAATTGATTTTAAATTTTTTTTGCGTGTTGCAGTACATATCACTATTAATCCGATAGGAATTCTCACATCACCATAATTATTGTTATTATTAGAATCACACATTGAGCATTTATCGAGTCATAAAAATCATGGAATTGGTTGACTTTATAAATTGATTACGCGATTGATAATTTTCAGAATGTTCTGTGTGTATGTTGGAGGGAGTGGGTGACAACCTCACCCGTAACTGCCGGTCGTCGTAGTCGGACGAAGCCGGCATTTTATGTAGGTCAGCATGTGTGACTGAAAATGTAAACACTTTTCAATCTATTGTATAGTATGGAAGGAAGGAACTCATAGTACTAAAATGGTAATTTGAACATATGTGATATAACAATAAACAGACAAAAATGAAATTGTTTTTAAATGTCTTGAATCACGTTTTGGGGTCTTTTATGATGTAGGTACCAATATAATTTTTTTAATTTTCAAGTACATGAAACAGGGTTTAGACTGACATAGCAGTTAAATATTGGAAGTATTCAACAAGTTCCCATGTTATTTATATGAACCACCAAAACTAAATAAATTGTGAGTATTGTATTTAGTGCCATGAAGTGTCAGGGAATGGTGTGTTGCACATAAAATAGAGTACAATGGATGATACAATAAATAAAATGGATGAATGAATACCTGTTGAATATGCTGAGAGAAGTTCGATCAGGTCGGCATATTTAACACAATCACTTTGAAGACACTATCGGCGTATTGATGATGATGAAGTGACAAAGGGGTAAACCCGCACAAATGTCGAAAAAAAGTCCAAGACGATCTTGAAGAACGTAGGGAAACCGGTGGCTCGATTTCCGCCGGGGCGGAATTTGGTCGAAATGTACCTGAAGAACGGGCGAAAACTGGCCGACCGCGTTGGTATACCGTGTATTAAATAGTATGGGGATGTATATTTTTTGGGGTAAAAAAAGAAATTTAAACCAATAATACGTGTGATGTGACGGCAGTGGCCCCGAGTTGAAGACTAAAATCCAAAAAACGGTAGAGAGATTCCGAGCGGGCAAACAACCCCCACCACTTTCAGAGAGGAACTGAATAAACTGACAACTTATACAACAAAAAAAAGTGGAGGTGAACTGTGATTGTGGAGAAGAGGACCGACGAAGTTCAACCCATTTCAGAGAGGGTACTGGGAGTCGGATCTGCCCCACCAGGCCGCGGCCCTCCCACTAGACCCCCACCAACGCCGGCCGTAGCCCCTCCTATGGCATCCCCTCCAGAGCTGGCGAAGCCTCAAGCTGCTCCCTGCAGTCGATGTTTCAACCCCCTTTTTTTGTTGGCTTCCTCCACTACAATAGACAACAATATCCACCATTGCTCGGTCGACTAGGCGGATACATTAACCTCCCCCCCTTCCACCCCGCGTGCCCACCCATTGCCACAGCAGAATACAGGAGTGATACCTGTCAGGTTGGAACTACCTGTGAAAAATGTCTGGGATGGAAGCTAAACATGATGAATGGGGTTGCCAAATACACGATTTCTAGTTTTCAAGGATTTGATGTCCTCGTTTTGCAAGATCAGACAATCCCATGGTGTAATCCAACCGACTAATAAATGTAAACATGAAATTATATAGAACCTGTAATCATCAGGAAAAATGAAAACAGCCTGTTTACGTTGGACTTTCAACCTAATGTTACACAATAATTTCCAGTTTTTAAGGATCTAGGTACTCAAATTAAAACGAGCGAGATCGAACTCTCCAATATCTGGACCCAAATAGACAATTAAATTCATGGAAATGATTCTGAGTCATTCAACGAACCAACCAAAAAAACCGAATGCATCAATACAAAAACGAAACGTAGAAGTCAGAACATACATACATTTACCATAGTTGAATATACCTTAGGTACTATAATGAGTCTAGACTGGCCCAACACTCGATTTTTAGTTTCCAAGTAGGTATCTGATGTAAGTATTGGTTTTAAAAATATGGAGTCGTACTCTTGGGTATTATTTTTCTTTTGTATGAATACGCAAATTTGAGGAAGTAAGCCCATAGTAAACCAACCAAACAGAAAACCCAGTCAATAATACACAGAACCAGTATTCAAAAAGTACCTAAAAGAATCGTTGGGTGTTCAACCAAATACACGATCTTGAGTTTCCAAGGATCTGTTGAACGTTTTAAAACGTGAGTGACGGGGCGTTGCGCTGGCGAGGCGAGAAAGGGAAGGTGCAGGGTTCCAACTTCAGTTGCCTTGAATTGTCGCTTGAAGATGGATCGTTTCTCCTTGTCAAGCTATGATATGATGATGCTTCATTACTACATTACCAGCAGGTCAAGAAAGTCTCGTAGAGAATGGGTTGAATCCTACTTGGAAAAAAAAACAAAAAAACAGTATTACCGACTTTTCATCACAGCAAAGGAATTGCCCGTTTCCGATTCCAAGTTTTTGGCATTTTACTGAATGTCAAAATCTTCATATCGAGATCTTGTAGAACGTGCCACACCTTTTATCCACAAGTGACTCAGAAATATGCGAGTGTGTGACTCCTAAAGAGCGAATCCTTTTATAACTTTGAGGTAAGTGTTTTCCGTCATACTCATATCTAATTTTGGTTTATTATTTCCAATAATAAGCCTTTGTAATCGTACCCCCAAACAATTTTTATGAATTCATAATTTTTTTGTAATTTTGTTGAATGATTTTTTGTCAATTCTCTTATTACTTTGATACACTCCACTGGAAAAGGTTTCAGATCCGTATAAATTCACCCGAAACTAATAATTATATAATTGCTTCTCATAGAATTGATCGAGGGGTTGCGGGACAACCCGAAGCTGAGAAAAAAATAATAAAATTAAAAAACAGATGGAAATTCGTTTTAGAACATTCTGAAACAGAATCCGTAAAAACCATAGGTGAAGGTCTGTGTTTGTCAAATCTTGTGTGCACTGCCCAGCCCGCAATTTTAACTGATTTTGGTGATTTTTTTTTTTTTTTTTTCGATTTAGTTAGTGGTCTAGATGTGCAACAAACCTCAGGAATTTCGAAATTCATCACTGGTGGGGGAAGGGAGGGGATAAGTAAATACGGTAAAATCGTTCGATTCCCACAATTCCTCTCTCCACTCCACATTCTTCGCTTCCATTGTTGAGTAGGCAAACCCGCAATTCAGCGTAGCGTGAGAGGGAAAAGACGCGCCAAGCGCCACGCTCGAAACTTCTCTCCAACGCATCGCCTACGCCTCTATTCCTTCTGTCTTCCCCAACGGCCCATGTGCGGTCCTCCGCTACTTTACATTGGTTGTGCTCATCGCCTCGTCCAAGCCTCCCCAACGCATCTCCAACGCCTTTGCATAATCGCCCCGTGTTGTGCGAGCTGCCTACTCTGACCTCAAAGGACACACAATCCCAAGAAGGATCCGGCAAACCAACCAGAAAACGCCCACAATGGTGCATAACTCAAACACCAAACAAACAAAGGTCAGTGCAGGTGATGAGGAAATACTTATTCTATACTGTATCCCTACAATACGAAACCTTTTTACACTTCTCCAGACCTCATGTACAAAGATGATGATAACGGACCCCTTATCGAACTATGTATCAACTTCAAAAAAATGCAAGTTCATAGTGTGTCAATCCTGTTTTGGATTTTTTCCGTTCAATTTTCTATGGCTACTTCCTCCAAAGTAGACAATACCCACCATTGCTCGGTCGACTAAGCAGTCACATTTACGCCGGCCCACCCATTTCTCCAGCAGAATACAGGAGTGATATCTGTCAAGATGGACTACTTGTGAAATCTGTTTGGAATGGAAGCTGAGTATGATGAAGATGCCCTAGAATTAACGATTTCCAGTTCCAAAGATCTGATGTATACCTACTTGTTTTATAACACGTATGGAATCGCACATTTCTGCGGGCTTCCCAGAAAGAACCTTTGGTAGTGAGGTTGCCAAATTAAAACAGCCGGTTTAGATTCAACAAAATATACTATTTCAATGTTTCAATTATTGAAGCAGTGGTGGATTTAGGGGGGGGGGGGGGGGAGAGGTCACAGTGGTCATGCCCCCCCCCCCCCCCCCTATTTTTAATTAAGACTTCATCAAATTTTCCTAAAACTTTTAATAATAGGTAGAAGGGTTTCGTTGATTATCGTATTCTATTAAATATTACTTTGTTTAGAAATTTGAACACTTTGAGTGCAATAGAATCGTTAGCCACCAATTCTATGTCAATCACTCGTTGTATAATAGTCTGAAATTCTGTATAGACTTGTGGACCAGTGTTGCTCCGCAGCGTTACATGCCAAATTACCGCATAAAAGTAGCAAAATCAAACCCCGACTGATCAGGAAAGAGCCTATAATTTCAATCTTCTCTTATTGCCTCAAAGAGTCACCCTATCAAATCCAACTCCCGAGGGTGAGCAGGAGAGAATTTAGCTCACTAAGCTGATCAGGTAAGAACCCATCATTTCAATCGTCTCTCAATGACCCAGAGAGTCTCCCTATGACATTTCAACTTCTTAGAGTGAAGAGGAGAGAATTTAGCGGACACAGCTGATCATGAAGGAACCCATTATTTTAATCGTCTTTTAATGACCCAGAGAGTCTCTCTATCACATTTCAACTTCCTTGAGTGAAGAGGAGAGAATTTAGCGGACACAGCTGATCAGAAAAGAGCCCGTCATTTCAATCATCTAATGACCCAGAGAGTCTCCCTGTAAAATTTCAACTTCCCAGAGTGAAGGGGAGAGAATTTAGCGGACACAGGTGATCATGAAGGAACCCATTATTTCAATCATCTTTCAATAATCTAGAGAGTTGTCCTATCAAATTTCAACTTCCTAGGGTCAAAGGATAGTTAGTTCAGTCAGCTGATTAGAAAAGAACCCATAATTTCAATAGTCTCTTAATGTCTCAAAGAGTCACCCCATCAAATTTCAACTTCCTAAGGTACACAGGAGAAAATTTAGCTCACTAAGGTGACCGAAATCGACAAAACGCGGAAAAAGGCCTCGAACTGCGTGTTGGGAGCCAAACAAATCATAAATCACATATCTCATAAATCCTTTCGAACTAAACCAATTGACATACGATATCCAAAATGAAAGGGCATGATGGTTCTTGGACCAAAATGAGCAATGTATCTCAATTAGAACCTGAGATCCTTTGAAAGATTGAACCTGAGCTATAAAAAATTAACAAAGCTGATTTTCAATGCTTAATGACAAATTTATGCATAAATAACTTTCATTAAAAATACAAATAAAAGAAATCGGCCGGATAGAACCATTAGAGTTCGTGATTTTTTTTTTAATAGGTACATAAGATTTAGAATGTATAGCAACTTTTCAGTTTTTTAAATGAATTTTTCAGCAAATTTTAATGAAATTTAAGTAAATTTTCCACCACAATTTTGTGAATGAATTCTTTAATGTTCTATTTCACCGTTAAAACCTCCTTTCAACTAAAAGTCTTCTAAAATCTTAAATTTAACTATTTAATGCGTTTTAAGCGATTTTTAGTGATTTTTGATCATGTTTTTTTAATTTGAGCAATTTTATAGGCTCAATAAGTTCTAGCCAACGAATTCCTCCTTTCATCTGTAAAGCTTGATTTTTTGGCGCAAGAAGGGAATTTTTATCTCGATCCAAAGGAGAGTAATCGTCTGAAATGACATATATATATGAAAATCTTTTCAGAATTCCTCAAAACGGAGACTTTTCGAAAATTTTGATTTTAAAGTAATTGGATCCATTGCAATAGCTTCATTTTCTACGAAAATTCGCTAAAATGAATTTGCTGCCTCATAAATATAATTATATTCAGTATTCATGGACATAACACATTCTTGTTTAAACTTATGTGGTCGCAAAATTCACTTTTCAACCTCCAATGCATACCTATATTTCCAGTTAATATGGACGAGACTCAACGAATCGAACAGAAAATCCAGACAACAGAGCAGAAAAAGAGCAAACAAATATTGAAGACATTACGGTCCTCCAAGGCTGCACCTATTAAAATCTCTATTATTTATGAAAGATATAAGTATCCAAACACAAATTCAATAACAAAGAATAACACAGGTTTACAAAAAGTCGTATTTTATGTGATGGAGATATCATTGAGCAGACACCAATCTGAAGCTCTTCTACCGCATCACATCAGGGCTTTTAGATATTGTTCAATTTGAAAATGTTCGGCCCAATTTGCTTAATTTGTCCAAGAGTATTTGAAGTGTGTGAGGCGTCCCTTTCTGCACCTACTTCGCGACACTCTACGTCAGATGTGACTAACCGCAAGTCGCTACGAGGCTTGGTTATAGAGCTAGTGGAGGTTAAAAAAATGTTCCAGTCAAATAACATGATCTTATGTGCGAATTTTTGTAAATTATCGTAGGGTAGAAGCACCAATTGTTGATACCTATCCAAATGTTAACACTTCAATTTCAAATCCAAGAAATAAGAAAATGGGACACTGTAGATTATCAAAATCAACGTCATTCGGAAGATAAGAAAGTAATAAATTGTTAATTAAGGATGACCGATTCCGCTGGCAATGTAGAACGTAAAAAATCGTCTATGTGATGTGATATTGATGACAACCGTAACCTGTCTCTCTTGAGACATTGTCACAACTTGGAAGCTTTGTGAAGTGAGTTTACGAAATTGGATGTTCCGGCTCAATTATATGAGTGAAAATTATGATTTAAATTCTGATGATCTATTAATAATACGACAAAGGCGTAACCATGAAAACCCTAAAATTTTATCAGAAAATTATGGTTTTGTTCATAAAATGTGCTTGTGTCCTATTGTTGACACCTGTGTCAATATTGGGAAAAACTTTTAATTTCACTGTAAAGTTGATATTAGGATTTAAATCAGCAAGGCAAATATAAAGAGATAATATTTGTAAGCAAATATAGATGGAGGAAGAATATTTCTAAGCAACCCATCTTAACCCGTACTTTATTATATTACTCCATTTTCTGATGGTGGCCTTCTAAGCCTAATGCATTTTAAGATACTTTCTGAGAATATATTTCTCCGTGTTCACAAGCATTTTTTTTCCATTTACCACAATGACAACTTCAGGTGAAAGAGGCATTAATATTTAACATAAGTGTCAACATTAGGAACTGAAAATGTCAACATTTGAAATTTCTGAAGGCTTGGGTGTCATCAGTTTGTTGAAAAAAGATGAATTTCAATGGAGCATTGTGATAATCAACGAAGTTATTGGGAGAATCTGAAAAATGCAAACTATTGTCAACGAACTCACAATTTATAATCCCTACTTGGATGTTCCATTTTTTTGAACCTGTGGGTAAAACACAGAATCTAAGAGAGATGTCCCATAATAATGTCAACAATTGGTGCTTCCGCCCTACCTATAACATCGGAACCAGAAGCGTTTTAAATTGCTTTTTTATATAAATATATATATATTATATATATATCAATAATATATATATCTGTCATATATAAAAAATGTCAACTGTCATTTGATCGTCATTACTCCTACATAATATATGAACACCTAAAAATGATAATACTGGTAAAATTTACTGTGAATTTGAAGTTTTATTATAGTGATCATGTCCAAGTCATAACAGTTTTTATTCAGATAAAAGTACCTATTCAACTTGCAATTTTCACTGAAAATCGGGGACAATTAAAAGTAAGGTTATTTTGTATAAGGTTCGGTACTACTTTCACATCACAATGGTATTACTGCAAATTTTTAAATTTTACTTGTACTAAATGATATTTTGTTATTCAAACATAAAAATTTTGGATTTTCGGATAGTTTTTCAGTTTTTATCAATTTGGAACTGATCCCACGCCTCTTTTGTTGACATATTCTACTATGAGAATAGTATCCACAGTAGAATAATGTCCATCACCAGCACTCGGTCCCCCATTTGGCTCGGAAGATTCATAAACTACTAGCACGGCCGAGTACTAAAATTTTGGGGTCCGTCACAACATAATTATTGGAGCCCCCTCCGTATGCTTCGCATTTCTTTCTTTACTGTATAATAGTATAATTATTTGATAAGGCTGTCCAAAAATTAAATACGAATAATGAACTAAATTACTGTGATAGGAGTGAAAAAATATCCTGAAGATTATGAAAAAAAAATCCTGTAATTAATTGAATGAATAAATTTAATATATAATCGTAAAATTAAAAAATATTCAAAAAAAAAAAAAATGTAGTCTACAGTTATTCATCCAGTTTATACTGACTGTAGCCTACCAAAAAATAATTGTTACTAATTATCTAAATTAGCACTGACCTCTTTTGTTACATGTATTTTAATCGTTTATCAAAAATTCGAAATAATTTTTTTTGTCTAACACTCTGGGGTTCCATGCCACGGGACACACGTACCCTCAGCCCCCCCCCCGCCCTGGCCACGTCCCTGACTAGTAGAATCAGCTTCTCAAACATAGGTATGCACCCTACGATTTCCCGACTGTAAGGATCCGATGTGTCCATATCAATGGTCGTAAACACTACGACCCTAAAACAATCAGCCTATGGAAAAAAAAAAAAAATGTAATGAATAAATTTAAAACAAAATCTAGGCCCTTCGGGCCTCACAAGGGGCTCTGCGAGGGGAGACCCCCAGACCCCCCGGATACAGCCCGTGGCTAAAAGTCAAGAAACATAGAACATGCCTGGCAGAAGTGACCAAGTTACTAAAACCAAATTTTTCAGCAGCTTCATACGACGAATTTATTAAAATAGAAATTAGAAAAAACTTCCTAGGTAGGTAATTTTCCATTATGGTGCGCGTCTACAATTACTATAACCAAAATTAACTTCTCAACCAAGTGACAACAAAACAAGCGGCATTGTTTACTATATCAATTTATAACATAAATGAATATACTCGTAAAACTACGACATAAATAGAACAACAAGTACAAAAGAAACGCGTGATAAGTCGAGAGCTTTCTATCTAATGGAGAACGATTTTTGTTCGATGAAAACTAAATAACTTTCATTTCCATAGCAACGGCTTGGTTGTACGTGAAAATCATAAGAAAACTTACCTGTAGGTACCTGCTACTCAATTGTATACCAACCATGTAGTGCCTTCTTTTCACAAGATTATTCCATTATGGTAACAAAACAATATTACTTTATAACTTAGAGTAATAAATCAGCATTCTTTGACACTACAATGGCTTAGAGGTCATGAGATGTTGTGATAAAATGAGAGCATTCCAAAAAGTGGCGAACAATTTCCCTACAATGAAAACTATGGGAGTTACTCTTCCCTAGTAACTCATTGGTTGTACGTGAAAAATCAATAGAAATTCTACCTAGCCTTCACTTTTCGAGTTAATAATAATCTAAAGTGCCGGGTCGTCACAAATTTTGGTATCGTTACGAAAATTTTAGAATGACCCCCAGCCCAAAAACATATCCATGTTTAAATTTCGTGACACATCACCGTCTCCCAACCGCGTCTCCCAAAAACATGACACTTTTCGCCAGTCAACTTCCATGCTAAAATTCAAGAACATTGTCGGTTTCCGTCTCAACTGAGAAAGTACACTGCGATGTTTCGCAGGGTCGAACGTTTCCGAGTTTCTGAAGGGGCAGTTGTGGAGACACCATCCGAGGAAGGAGAGCCCTAATAGCTGCAAATAACGCTGTATGTAGGATAAACGGAGTTGTCACACTCCTTTACATTTTTTTTTTTTTTTTTTTTTTTTTTTTTTGGCGGGGGAGCAATTTAACGGTTGAACCTCAGGCGATTGTCTCAAATCCGTTTCAATACGGTTTCTTATATAGGTATTATTGTAAGGTTTGGATACCTGCAGTACAGATTGTCATTCCAGGACAATCCAAATTAGTTGGTGGCAATCCAAATTAGTTGATGAAACAAGGATTAAATGTAACCTTCCAAAAGGATTTGACGTTAATTGTAGTTAGGGTTTCCCGTTTAAGCTCTCATTGGAGTACTAACTTTTTGAATTGATGTTCTCATTGGACCTGCAAATTACAATTCAGCTGATTAGTTAGCTCAGAAAGTAAAATAATGCATCCGTCCGAGCCGGTGCAGAATGTCCAGGAAGCTTAGCGAGAAGAAAGTCATCGGAAGCCCAGGCGGCAGCTTTACGGAGGTATTTGCAAGCAATTGTGGTGCAGCGTGGAGCGATTAAGCCAGAATCATATTAACGTGAAGTCATGCTCGTTGGCACGTTAACATATTAGCCTCACGCACAGGAATGTGTAGATAAGTCGATCTGTATCGGGTAGAATGATTTGCTTTGATGATCAACACTTCCTTTATCAATAACATTCAGGTAAACAGACACTTACTCAACTAAATATGTACTTTAGACCGGCTCCGATTTGAGCGCAAGTACAGTTCAGTAAGTCGGATAGCGACCGAGATACATCCGTTCAGAAACAACCCACTTTTTATCAAAAAATTGAATTTTGACGTTTCGTTCAAGTTTATAGCCATTTTTTTAACGACGGCGAGCTATAGCAACCCCCCCCCCCCCCCCCCGAAAAAAAAGAGAAGTGAAGAAGGTTGTAGGAAATTTACGTATTTAGCTATTATATTAGTGCTACTGAACCGACGTGAGGAAATGACTTAAGACGCTAAAAATGCATTGTATGCTAAAATGCTTCATTTTGTTTTTGGTGAGTTGTACGGTCCCTATTTTAGACCTGTAGAGCTGTACTTGCACTTGTCACAAAATTTACCTTCTCGAATGCATAGTTAGGTCACTTTAAGTAACGATGAAAAGCTCAAAATATCGCTGTTTTCCCTTAATCCTCACCTTATTGGCCGAATTTCAAGGGATATACTCTACCCTTCATGAGCCCTACCACCCGAAATAAATCGAAATACTATCAAAGCATTCAATGTATATAGAATATATAGAAACTTCACTTGTTTTTTTATTTTATTTTTTTAGTGGACTTGATGTAAAATTTGGGTAGGTAACTATTTTTTTTTTTTCTTTTTTAGCGTCCCATTGGTCGTAAGGAACTAGCGCTCAAATGGAAGCTAATGGAGAACCTTTATCTGCTGGAATTTCACACATTTGATCTCAGTGCACTTAAAATCCTCTAGTAGCAATTTTTAGCTAAAAAGATCATTTGGTTTGGCCAAAAAACGGGTAGGAATATCATGCGTGACTTAGGAGGGGATATCGCTGTGGGTCCCTCTCAGGCATCATCGTGCAAATGAATTTCAAGAGTAGTTTTACCAAATAAATACCAATCAAACAGCACCTTTTCGAAAGTTCTTGCTCGGATCTACCTATTCAGCAAAAAATCAATAAATACATAAATAAAAAGTAAAATAACAATAATAAAATAAATAAATAATACTAATAACAATGAAAATTTCTCATTAAATTCCCTACAGCACAATACCCCTTCTTGAAGGGAGAGTCAGAGCCCGCCATCAATGAAATCATGTGCTTCAAACTTGATATAATACTAACTGAAGGATCATAAATTGGTATAATTGAACAGATGAATCTGAGACCCTATCAGACGTAAGCATATCATACTAGCGCTCGAATTGTCTCCTATCTAATGAAGTTTAAGAATGGTAATAATGGAGAAATTGCTGTTATACCCCCCCCCCCCCCCCCCCCCCCCCCAACAATCAACGGGTGAGTGACGGTAGTTCGCAGCAAGAAATTTAGGGACACAGTCCGGATCTGATGCCATACCTGGTCCAACGAAAGCGTCCATGCAGACCAAACTACAACATGATCATACGATCCAAGGTAAAACAACATAAATGATTTCTTTTTCACCATCAAAGGAAATGAATCCCTAAAATCGTGAGTAGATTCAAGGAAAAACATCTCCTAGTTTTGGTAGAATAGTATATTAAACATGAATTGAGTCAATTAAACATTGAAAACTCGTGCTCGCCTGATGTGTTGAAGTTCAAATCAATTTGAAAAACCAGCTCAATTACTATTTTATTGTACGAAAACTCGTTGTCATGCTTCATTTTAGGTGTTTGCTGCGGTAAGTCGTTACTACTTTCCGACCCGCCCAAAGGGTTATATAAGAAAGTCGTGCGATCTTCTTGAAAACAATTTCAGCAACTCCCATAATACATGAGTATAGCTAGACCTTATCTGAACACACAACTATACGAACCGAAGAGATATATTAATGTATTTAAAAAAGATGCCAAAAAACTACGTTTTTAACCTATGTTTGGAAGTATTTTGCAAATTACCTCCCTTAGAGTATTTCCCCAAGCATGAGAGGTCTCTAATATCATGTGTACTTACAAGAAGAGTAACTCCTGTGAATTTCATCAAAATCCCTCGATCCATTTTGGAGAAAATGAAAAAAATGGTTAAAAACGACGTTTTTTCACCTATTCTGATTTTTTAACCCCCTACAATTGATAATTTTAAACTGATTTTTCATAATTTTTTCATCAATTTTAAGCTGGTTTTTCATCATACATACATACATACATTCACACACATGCATAATTTTCGTGAAACGTATAAATATGGGTTCAGGTTGAACAAAATACCCATCCTTGCATGAGTTTCAGAAATTGGTTTTCAGGGTGATTGCAAGACTTTCCCTTCGGATAAATTAAGAGGAGTAAAAATATCGTTCAAAGTCAAAATTTTTTCTCGATTCTTTGTTTCATAGCGTTCCCAAGAATTTCGGACCTGAGATTTGTGTCCCAAGCCTAAATATACTGAATCACAGCATGATCAAGATGGAATTTCAGGAATTTTTCGGATTAACCCTTAAATGAATCGCACGCGCATTCGAAAACGTCCTGAGAACCCTACTTCTACCGTTTTAATAGTCCTATTTGTTTTATTTCCGAGCTGCTGCATATTCCAGATGGTTGTACGAAGTTAAGTTCATCTCGGTATTGTATAAGACAACCAGGTCAACGCTCGGATAAGCCGTCAAGTTCTACTTAAATATCACATCCATTGGAATCACCTTCAATCGAAAATTCACCCTACAACCTAAACAATGAGTAATTTCAAGTAATAGCAGTTCTCATGTAATGACCACCTGCTCAAACAGAAAGGAGAAAAACGTTTTCTATGCAATACCACCCCTTCCCGCCTAACAACGTTAAAAAACCACTGACTTCCGCGGATACGTCCAAACGATTAGTCGAACCGTTTTACTGTGGTTGAGCCTTTAATAAAGGAGTCATCAACGTAAATAGCTTCATCCGACTCGCGTGACGAGCTATACTCGGAATCCCAACCGCGTTATTAGGCCATCGTTAATTGGACGAGGTTTTCTAAAATTCTATATAAATCATAGTGCGCAGAATTTTTACTCCTGTGGGGGAATAGGACTTGATTAATTTTTCATAAACCCCTTTCCATTTTTTTCCGTCTGCTCTTTTGAGTCTGTTGTAATTGTTCCATGAGGCAAAACTGCAATTAAATTAATCCACCGTAGTGGTAGGTTGCAATGACCGAAGGGAAACATCATAGCTACGGTTCAACTAAGCGCATATCGCGTATTCCTTCGAATAGTCATTAGAGAGTTCCTGCTTACTGCGGTTACAGATAACACGGTGCACGTGAACCTTGATCAGCTGATTCGGTGACAACTGACAGCTGACGAATTACTAGAATTGCGCGACGGGAATATTGGAGACCGCTTGATTAACAACGCAAGATCGAGTCTTTGTACGTCCTCGATACCACGTCTTCAACACTGCGCCCGTAAATTTATAAACGCGAGGAAGGTTTCAGTGATAAGCGTATTCTGTTCGAATTTTCTATAGTCGTACTAAAATTTATACTAAATATATAAATTATATTATTTAAAATATAAATTAAATAAATAAATATATTAAAATATACTTAATTTATTAATTTATATCTATCTTATTTTCACTTGAAGCAGTCCATTCATCGAGTGCCCAAAACAACTAACAAAACGGAGGATAAAGGGTTGCGAAAAACGGATAAAATCTTTTCATTTCAATCAGATCTACCTTTTTCAAGATACAAACATTAAACTACTAAGATACCAACATGCATCATTTTACTTTCTCTAAAAAATGCATAAAATCTCTATATTTATACCGACCTCTATGTCTAAATACACCAATGTTACTACTAACATCGTTGAGCTAGAACTAACTTGAACGATCGCCAGTGTTCCTGACGGATGTGTCTTCTAGATAAACCCGGAACATATCGTCGAGTTCATTTCTGCTCAATCAACTAGCGTGATATATAAGCCTACGAAGTCTAATAGGTGCTTATCGCTGAATTTCATTGCACAAATAAAGCGGCGGACTGACGGACGACGGACTGATTCGATTTTTGAAATCTACGTTTCTTTATACCTACGTCACCAACACCTTTTGAGAGAGGGGTTAAACAAAATTTGTTGGCCGATTACAAAGGTTCACTTTGTAGACCACACGATGATAGATGATGGAAAGTGAGATCAGGCTGAAGGAAAACAGAGTCGGAGAAATAGAAGATGGCAAATGTCGGAATCAGCGTCAGGTTATAAAACATTATATTTGATAAGAGACGACGTGTGAAGACGCGTGAAACACCGAGCTGGCACCGTAGTAACAGCCAGCCAACAAAATTACTTATTTAGTTATTATTTTCTTATATTTATTGTTTGTTATTGATGATGGTCTAACCATCGAAATCGATTTAACACTGTAACTCTTTATTTTTCGTGGAAATAGACAACGTTTTTTCACTAACTTTCGTTTTGAAAGGAAGCCTTGCTTTCATACTAGAAGTCAAGAAACGTCTGCCAAGATGGGTGAGAAGTACATCTTACTCTCATATAGTAACATGGGCGTATAGAATTAGATGACGTTCAAAGCACAAGTCGAAATTAATGATAAGTTGACGTTATGGGAAATTAATGTTTGCACATGCGGACGGACTACTATCAATCCATCGGAAATGAAATTTATAGAGAAAAGTCTAGAAGCTCAACCCAACATTCCTTGAAAATGTCATAAAAATCGGTTCATTAGTCTCAGAGTTTTGTTTCTATAGATGAATTTTAGTTTTTCGCATGAGCTATAGTTATTACTCCACCTATCGCAATATAATTCATAGAGAACTTTTTTGAAACATATTCCCATCTACTCCCCGAGTTTGAACGAAATCGGACTAATACATGATAAGAAATCAAATCAATCTTTATCGTTTCAGGTCTGATGAGAAATCGACGTTCTAAGTATTCCAAGTGGTCCGAGTCCATCGGTCCAAGTTTGAACGAAATCGGACTAATAAATGGTAAGAAATCGGCGTTATAATAAATTAACGTTTGCGCATGCGCACGGACTACTATGTATGTGACTGCAATGAGAGTTATAGGAGGCCTTCTAGACGGTATCCCGCATAATTACTAATAAAATGACTAAAAACGTCTACAAAATTGTTGAATTGATATTTCTAATAGAATTTTAGTCAAAAGAAGTTTGCCAACGATGAACTAGAACATTAAAAAATGTATTCAAAAAATTATGGTGAAAAATGTAGAACTTCAATTTCAAATAACATTTGCTGGAAAATCGATTAAAAAACTGAAAAATCGCTAAACATCCAAAATCTGTTTTGAATCATAGATTATTATTAAGAACGAGTTTATTCGCCATAAAATTTGTGGTTAACAATTTCTTTGCACTCAAAGTACTCAAATATCAAAACTAAATAACATAAGATATATGATAATCTACAAAAATTTGCTCATTTTGTGCACGAATGCAATCAAAGATATACTATTTACATAGTAAGTACCCATTTCGGGGGAAAAAATTGAAATTTTAGAAAAATCTTGAAAGTCTTAAATTTAAACGTTTGAAATTAATAATCACAAATATATGCATCAAAGGCTGAAAAAAGTGTATCGAATATGTTGAAAGTAACATAAAACAGATGAAAATTCCTTCATGAGGTCTTGCTACAAAACTGGAACTTTTTTCATATTCAGGAAAAGATTCAGAGAAAGAACCGGCTGGCAAGTTTCTATTCAATTCCATATTTAAGATATTTTTGAAGGGGGAGAAAGAATGGAGCTATTGAACGACGAGCACCAAAAGGATGACAAAACCCGGATCTCCCGCAGGCTCAAATGATATATCCCTCCCCGAATCTTTCGTAAAACGGTGGTAACCTCCACCGTGAAAGGGAAGATGAAAGGATGAACAAAGGTTACACTACGGAGGTTTTACCTCGAACCAGGAAAGGAACAGAGCAAGAAGGGAAAAAATCGTTCGTGAAGTAGAAGACAGCTGGCAGATAAAGGGTGGACTGCGTAAGGCAGTGTCTGGGTTAGGGAAGAGAATCATGATACCTGGATCGGGGGTGACAGGTTCTTGGGCTCAATAATTGAGTCAATATACCGGAACACCTACGGTCTCCTCCTTTTCAAAAAAATCCCAAGATCTTCTGTAGTTTTCGCCAAAAGGTTTTTTTAAACCCTCCTGTCCTTATTTTAAAAACGTCGAAAAAGGACGGGACGTGTTTTTATTCGGTCTTCTGAAGGGATTTTAAGGAAACCAACGGGAGAATAGGGAACGCGTATAATCTCGTTTGGGAGTTGAATGGGGCGAAGGATCGGGGTGTGTGATCGGGGGTGTTCTGGTTTTTGTCAGTGTGAAGTCGAAGATTTTTGGAAGAACTCCTTCTTCAGGGTTAACAAATTTTTTCTTCTAAAAATGACAGGAGAGGGTGAAGTTTAAGCCTTGATTCAAAGCCGAGGAAACTGGGGAACAGAGGGAAAAAAAACTCCCAAAAAAGGCCTTTCGCGCCACCGAGCTTTAATTTTCTTATCCCGTAAGTCTATTAAACGGCTTAGAATCGGGGTTTTGTCACTGAACTTTCTGAATAGGAAGACCCACGCATCCCCAACTCTTCAGCTATTCTGGGTTACCGTAGTTTCAAAAGCAGATGCATGGGATCGTAAGATACTTCCCGATCGTATGAAGAAACAAAAGGTTATTTTACGAGTATCACGGATAAATTCAAAAGCATGGGGTCGCGCTGGAGCTACTTAAAGTAGTTTAGAACCAACGTTACACGCTGACAGTACATTGTGACATGGTATGTCGAGTATCATCGTAAATGACATACTTTCCAAGTCACCCATACCGATACTGCGGAGTTCTTTTATTTTTGTTCCATAAATTGTCTAGGCTCCTGTGACATATGTTTTTTGAATTTCTTGAGTTTTTTCTTTTTTGTCTCGTACCGTTTTCTTCAGACGTGAAAATCGGGGAACATTCACCTCTAGTAATGTTTGTGTTTTAAAACTGCTAATTTCTGGATGAATAGGAAAGAATTTAGTTCATTCAACTGATCAAGACGGAGGCCGTAATTTCATTGGTCTCTAAATATCCCAGATAGGCTCCATATTAAAATTTAATTTTCTAGATTGAAAGAACAGCAATTACCTCACTCTGGTGATTAGAATAGAGCCCGTTATTTCATTCGTCTCTTGATGTTTCAGAGAGAGTTCCTATTAAATTTCTACTTTCTAGAGTGAACAGAAATGAACAGGAGCTCATTCAGCTGATATGGATGGAATCAGTCATTTCACTCGTCTTTAGTTATCCCAGAGAGGTTGTATTTTAAATTTAAAGTTTTGTGGGTGGAAAGGAGGTAATTTGGTACATTCAGCTGACCTGGACAGAGCCCATGATTTCGTCTCCTGACGTTCCTTAGACTCCCTATTAATTTTCAACTTTTCGGGGTAAAAAGAATAGAATCTATCACTCAACTGATTAGGCTGGAGCCTGTCACTTTATTCGTCGCTCCCTACTAAATTTCAACTTTTTGGGGCAAATTATTTCACAATGGTTTATTATTTTTTCAATTGAGTTAGATCGTAGTTTTAGTTGGCTTGCGTACGTCATAAGGCCCATCCACACTCCTCGGCGTGTCCTATTTCGAGTTGCCACAACCTGTACTTCTATAATTATATACGCATGTTTATATTTCTCGATTTGAGCTCCTATCTATTCAAATAGTTATTGCCTTAATAATATCATTATCTAAGTTCGTACGAAAAGTCGAGAGGATATGCTATTAAATATGCGTAAGAAAAGCATTGGTATTAACACACAAATATGACCTAGAAAAAAACATATATTCATGACTCGAAGGAACGCTGTACCCAACTCATGGTGCCGCGGTGTATTATATGGGTAAAACACGTAAAATTAATAAATATCCATTCTCCTACACCCCTCTGCTACGCCCCTGGTCACTCCAGCAACCACAAGTTGCCGCGGCACCTCCTCTCACTCCACCGCCCGCTCACCCCCCTTAACACCCACCGCGACCCCCTGCCAAGCGTGCCAGGCGTGCGTCTAAAACGTCTAACACTCAAAACCTCAAAAAAGACACTTTTTCGCCCGTTTCCGGCCCATAGCATCTATGCGGGTAAAGCGATCGGGATGATTAAACGTTAGGACCAACTAGACCCCAAATGGAGTCTATGTGCGACAGAACGGGGTTTTTAAGTCAATTCTTAGGCCTTTTATGGCCCGGACGGCGGACGGCGAACGGCGGACGGACATTTCAAATTTGTATTCTACGCACCTTGAAACGTAAAGTGACAAAGTTTGAAGGGGGGGGGGGGGGGGGGGTTATAAAAATTTTTTGCTACACGATCACATAGGCTTATTATTGGAAATAATAAACCAATAATTCAGGGCGCTCAGCTGATTATGCTGGGGCCTGTTATTTCATTCGTCACTTAATGTTCCAGAGAGACTCCCTATTAAATTTCATCTTTTTGGGAGAAAAGAAGAGAATGTAACTCATTCAGCTGAAAAAGCTGGAGCCTGACATTTTATTCGTCACTTAGGTAATGTGCCAGAGAGACTCCTAATTAAATTTCAACTTTTTGGGTTGACAAGAAAATAATTAAGCTCACGCTGCTAATTAGGCTGGGTGCTGTCATTTCATATGTCACTTGAAGTTTCAGAGAGACTCCCAATTAAATTTTTACTTATTGGGGTGAAAAAAATCAAATGAACTAAACGCTTGCGTACGAGTCTGCAACACATTGGGACATTTTATGTCTTTAGTTGAAGACAAGTATGTGTTGCAGACTCCTATGCAAGCTCTAAGAGCCACTCATCTGATCCGGACCCTGGGCATCGTCAAGTAAATGTCCTAAAGAGGCTGCATACGAAATTACAGCTTCCCAGAGTGTAAAGTATAGAAATTATCTATTAAAATGATTCAGCCACAGCGTCACAAATCAAACCGTTCTCGCAATATTTGGATCGCCTGCTATGAATCAAATCATCGAAACACCAGCTCAATGAAATCATCAGAAATTAACAATCGGTGGCAATCATATTCACAATATCAATTATTGAGAATGATCAACTGAGTGTACACAATTATTCAAATAACCTTGCTCATAACTCAGCTTGTTGGCCACGCACTTCGCAGTAGTTAACATAATATGGTTGGATAAATCGAGAGCTTTCGAACGAATGGTCAACGAATTTGTGGGATGAAAAACGACGAAGTACCATTTCCCTAGCAACGACTCGGTTATAAGTGGAAATCATCAAAATATTTTCGTGAGTAATTTTCCGTGACTTTTTTTTTTAGTTTATGTGCCATAGCAAAGACATAAAATGTCAAAAATAATTTAGTTCACTCGGCTAATTAGGACAGGGCCTGTCATTTCATTTGTCATTTAGGTAATGTTCCAGAGAGACTCCCTATTAAATTACAACTTTGTGGGGTGAAAAGAAGAGAATGTAGCTCACTTAGCTGATTACTGATTTACTTCTCCATTGTATAAAACTTTTCACCACCTATATAGGTGGTCATAAGACTTACAAGATGAGTTAAGTGTATTACACGTACAATGAGATTTTGGTGTTACCTCGTCCTAAACGAGTATGTCACAGTGTAATTCATTGATTTCTATTTTTTATTACTTATTCAACTATTGAATATAAATTTAATCAATAAGTTTTGTGGTCCCTAATATTGAAAAAAAAAAAAAAAAAAAAATAGTCATTTTGCCGCCAAAAGAGTTGAACCTTGGCAGTTCTAGTGATAATGACTGAAATCTATAAGTACACTTGGTTAGTTTACTACAGTTGTTTTGCCTGTTAGTGGAAAATTATTCCAGTAGAAAACTAGCCCACTGTGGGTTATTTCTCTAAAAGTTACATAACAATCCCCCTGGGTGGTTCCTTACTGTGTAAATCATACACAGCAGGCTTATAGAGGCTCCATACCAAATTTCAGCCTCCTAGGTCTATTAGGAGCGAAATGAGCTCCCAAGCTCACTCAGCTGATGAGTGGTTCCTTCTGTGTCAATCGTATACACCATGCCTGTAAAGGCTCCATACCAAATATCAGCCCCCTGGGTCCATTAGGAGCAAAATGAGGTCTCGAGCTCACTCAGCTGACCTGGTTGGTTCCTCACTGTGTCAATCGTACACAGCAGGTCTATAGAGGCTCCATACCAAATATCAGCTCTCTAGGTCTATTATTAGTAAAATGAGCTTCCGCGCTCACTCAGCTGATCTGGGTGGTCCCTCACTAAGTCAATCGTACACAGCAGGCCTGCACAGAAGCTCGTACACAGAGGCTCAACACCAAATTTCAACCTCCTAGGTCTATTAGAAAGCTGAAATAAGTAATTGAAAATAAATACAATTATGACGTCATGAGCTCGCAGTGAATTTTCAAGAGCACAACCTAGAGGTAAAACATGATACAATGTTAAAATCACGGCGATAGGAAATTGCCCTACTTGTGTTCAGATTAGCTCCATTTCATCAGTGAGTCAATCACCTTTGGCAACGACGCAGAACCGAGCCCGACACCTGCAGGATCAAACAGAAGACTCACAATGACCGCCAAAAGGTTACGAAATCATGAAAACCCCTTCAAACAGAGCCGGCAAAGTAGGTAAGATGCCATCATGGCGATGGCCACACAGCCCAACTACCAACAGAACAATCCCCAATCCAATTGTTTAGGTGTTGCGATAAACTGTCACCGAAAACAGCCTTGGAAAGAGCGTCAATTGAGAGAGAAACCAAGGACTCCCCCTAACCCCTCCCGATCGCTATACCTCACCTTTTCCGCCCATAACACGAATCGGAGAGAGAGAACTTCGACCTATTTTTTTCCGATTATCGAAATTATAAAAGGTCCCCTCTCATTAGGTCTTTGTTTCTAAGGTGGATGGGAGACAATGAAAGTTGTTGAAAGGGTATTTTCCCATTGTGGGTCATGCTCTTCATGCTTTGAACGGCACCATACAATCGCCCTCTCGAGTCAATCCCTATTGAAAGACTCAGAATTCTCTCCTATTCCTTTCCATCCCCTCTCCTTTTTGTGTTTCTCGCTTTTTTACGAGGAGAAGGGGGGGGGGGGCTGTGCCCCTCCTACGTGCTATCGAATTCTTCATTAACGGTACCCGAGAGACCCTCCCTCCGCATCGCCCTTCCGCTTAAATATGAATCTAAACAAGTAGCCCAATCTTTTCGGCGGTCCCGCTTTCACATTTTGTCAATCCACCTCTATGAGCTTCCATTGTTATTTTGGCACAATGACAGCAGTTGGGAGCTAAAAGAAAAGACTGTTGGCCATTGTATCAATCATATTTTTCCCGGTGGCGAAACAACGCCGATGCCTATGATGAGCGTAACGTACGAGTACCTGTGTATAAAAGCTCCGCGCGGTGTAGAAAGCACACTGCATTATCAACATTGAACATCCATTTCGAGGAAATAATTTCGCATTATTATTCAATCATTTTCTAATGAATGAATGAGTTTGTTGGCCAGCGCTTTTTGAGCACATCAAATTGCTTAAATTTCAAAAAAGTGCTAAAAAAATCACTAAAAATGGTTGAAAATCGATTAAAATGGTTGAATTTGTATATTATATTTTAGCAGAACTTTACTCGATAGAAGTTTATGAACAATGAATTAGATCATTATGCTAAAAATTATGCCGAAAAGGTGTGCTTAAGTTTCTATAATACTTCCTGAAAACTTGATAAAATCAGCACCAAAAAAACTTCCAGTCATGCAGCGAATTTTCTTAAATTATCTATCGTATAGTTATGTCAAATTGTATTGAAATTTGGAAAATTTTAAGTTGAAAGATATTGTTGAAAATCAGTTTCATGTTGAAAAAAAAAGCATACTAAATAAATTTCGGCGATTCAAAAAAGATTTAGATTTTTAGATTCTTTTGCAGTTTTTATTCATTTTTAGCAAATATTAATGAAATTTAAGTACGTTTTACAGCATTATTTTGTGCAAAAATTTGTTAATACCCAACTTAAACATTGATTGTTTTGTTTTTACTGAAAATTTGATAGAAATAATAAATTTTAACGGTTTTTGCCGTTTTTAGCCATTTTTGGCGCAAGTACGGAATTTTTACCTCAATCTTAAGGAGTGTTATCGTCTAAAATGACATATATATACTTACGACAAAGCGAAAACTTTATTAAAAGTTTCAGAATGCCTCAAAACGGATTTTAGTGGACATTTTTCAAACATTTTGATTTTACAATTTTTTTTTTTTTTTTTAACGAAAATTTGCTAAAAGCTCAATATCTAAAATCTATTTTGGATCGCAGAATATTATTCAGAACGAGCTTTTTTTTTTCCAAAAATTGGTAATTAACAATTCCTTTGCACACAATGTCCTCAAATTTCAAAACAATGTAACATAATATAATTCAATGATTCACAAAAATTCGTTCATGCGATCATGCTGTATGATTTTTTATTTTATTTTACATGTCGATCTCTATGTTGTTAATTATGTACCTCAGGCTCTAATTCTAATTCTTTGTTGGCCACTGATCTACGACGAAGATAATTTATTTTTTAATAATTCTCAAAAACACGAATTGGCATAAGCTAAGGATTTACGAAAACTTTGTCTGAACTCCACGACGTTGTGTTTGCTGCACCACGATTTGGAATCTTTGGTTCCCTATAACGTCAGCATAGTCATGGATATAAGCAAGTATGTACAATAGTTTCTCAACTTAGGTATATGTAAATCAAACATGAATTAACATCATTATATTTCAGTCAGGTACTTCCATAGACTTACATACCAGTATAGGGAACACTATTGTCAGAGATTGTTCTGAGAAAGTTTGGAATCCCCAGTTGTGACCCCCCCCCCCCCCCCCCCATACATCCGATCGCTCAACCCGTCCTCTCTCAAACCTCGTCTACAAATGCTGGAAGGCAATCAGCTGGAGGGCAGAAGACTAAGCGTTCACCTATAAACTGCATTTAAAAGAATATTTAAAGTTTAATAATGAAACACATGACGTTTCGTGAGTGGTTAGTATTATCTTTTCAGTCCAATCAAATCAAGTAGGAATTTGAGTAGGAAATTAAAAAAATTGATTATAAGCCCCGAAGCTCTAAGTAGTAGTTACGAATAAGTAGAAGCTTTAGGCCAACTCATGTACTTACCTAATACAAAATAAAAATGTGAGGGTTGAAAAAATAAGAATTTGAAGATTGTTAAAAGATGTAACAGATGTGTTTCGGTAATATGTATGTTTATTGATAAGTTATACAATACATAAAATAGAAACACTAGTAAAACTGAACACTGGTGAAATGATAAAAATATATTATAATAATTATAGTAGGCGATAATAATTTTCAAACACGATAGAGAATAATAACTTTAAATTCAGTTGAAAACAGTACATTTATAAAAGTTAAAATCATCTTTGGTACCTACGGCATAGTTTTTGAAATTCATAAATTTTGTTACCAACTGTTGGTATTATTATACAATCAAGGATCCAATTGGTATCGATAAAAATAATTTAGTTAGTGTATCAACTTACTTTGAAGGTTATGCTTCTTTGAAGCTTATCTTCAAAGAGATAGAATATGAAGGTCATCACGAACATGTTTCAATAGAAATGATTTCCCAGCTGCTTGCTACTAAACTAGATGGTTTACCCGTGGGTTACACAGGTTGACTTGAATATACGCAAAGCCCCCCTTATCACATTTTGGGACACCCCTATGGATCTGATTAAAAAAAGACCTTACATAAAGGTGCTTACTTGAAGTACTTACTTACAAATTACTTATTAGGACCAAACTATTGAGATCAACCCTCACTCCCTCTCCACAAACACCCCCCATATTTCAGATTAAAAATATTGTTGACAGGTAACCCAAAAGAACGCTCAGACTAATCCAATTTCATTGGTCCGAACATCAGACCCCCAGCTTGTCCAGAGATGTCAAAGATACCCTTTCCCAAACCCACTCCCCCATAAACACCCCCATGGGTTGGAATTAAACATTTCTAAGTAGGCTGTGGTTTTTTAGTGTTATCCAAATAAATTTACTCAATCAGGTCACCAGTTTATTCATTTATGTCCATTATACCCCCTTCCCCTCACCACTACCACCAAAACACCCCTTATGGGTTAGATTGGAAAAGTTGAAGTAGTCTGCGATTCAAGTATTTTCAACATTTCTTACTGATCAGCTCCAGTTTATTTAGAGATGTCCAAAATAACCCCATTTAACCCCCCCCCCCCCCTCAAAAAACCCTAATGATCGGGTTTGAAAATTTCAAGTACCTAGTTTGCGATTCAAGTTGGAGTAACCCGAACATATATTTCAACAGTCACGTCTCCAGTTTATTTACCGATGTACATGTTACCCCATTTCCCCATACCCCTATAGGTTAGAGTAATCCAAACATATTCCTCCCACTCAGATATGCGGTTTTTTCAGTAATAACAGAGATACCCAATCCCCCCCTCCTCCCTAAAACATCCCCTGTGGGGCAGATTAGAAAAATTTCAAGTAGCCTGTGGTTTAAGCTAGAAAATCTATTAAACATATTCACCCAATCAGGTCCCCAGTTCGTTCAGTGGTCTCCAAGATACCCCATTTCATCCCTTCCCCCTCCCATAAAACACCCCCTGCGGCTCAATAAAATTTTAAAAACTTCAAATCTCTATTATTTATAAGAATGAAACTCCGTTTGTTTGTCTGTCGTGTCTATGCACGGCCAAACGGCTGAGTGGGGGGAGTATACGAGTGGGGGGATCTTCTTGGGATTTTTCGGAAGGGGGAACGAGCGAATTTAAAATTTTCTAATCCCAGCCGAACCATGGGCCGTAGGGCGGGAGGGGGGTCGAAGTAAGAATTAATGTGCGCTTTTTCCACTTCCCCGCTTCCTCTACCCCTCTAAACGGCCGTCGAAAATTCCGAAAAAATACCGGTTTCGTAGGTTTTTGAACGAGGAAGACGACGGCGCGATCGGATCGTGAAAAAAGTATCGGGAAATGCGAGAGTACGGACCGTGTTTTCTCGAAAAGTCCGACGAAAAACTACGTTTTTTTCCCATTTAAATATACCCCGTAAAGGTACTTTTTTCGGAATGGTTTTCGCGGGCGAAATACAGCTTTGATCCTGCAGAATCTGAATCCGAAATCGGATATCGAAAAAAGTGACGGGAACTCGGTCAAATTGCGAGCGGAAGCGAGGCGAAGCGATTAATATGAGAAATTAATTGTGCCCCGGACGCGAGAAGGCTCTACGAAGACGTCAAGGGGTTCGATGACACAGGTGGTTTCACAATGTTGCGAGGCGAGCAGGTACACATAGGTACCTTGCGAGCGAAGCGAGAGCCATTTCAACAGAATAAATACGGGTTTTCCCCTACACATATACAGGTATACCTTGCGAGCGAAGCGAGCAACATCCCCGAATAAACTTTTCGTGGTTCCACGTAGTTTTATAAGATTTAATTTGTTTGTAAGAATTTCCAACTGAAAAAAAGTCTGCCAAGTTGGGTGGGCAGTATAACTTCCTCAAGCGAGCGAAGCGAGCAGCATCCCCTACAGAAGTTAAACCTACCCTTAGAGATCAACCGTTTTCGAGCGAAGTGAGCAACATCTCCTACACACGTTAAACCTACCCTTAGGGATCTACCGTTTGCGAGCAAAGCGAGCAACATTCGCTACATGCCACATTTTGCGAGCGAAGCGAGCAATGTAATGGGGGGTCCGGGGGGCTTGCCCCCCGGCTGGACGTGGAGGCGAGCGTAGCGAGCCGGAGCGGCTAGTAACCTATAATTTAAGTTGGACTGATACAGACATTTCCCCCACTCATATCAGTTGTCCAATGACCCCTGTAACCGTGAAATGCGGACAAACATACGGACAAACAGACAGACTGAGAAAAATCGAGAAAATGGTACAAATCGTCTACGAATAGCATGAAACTGAAACGAAACGGAAAATTTCATGATTCTTATCAATGTACAGACATGCATACTTACGATTTTATTCATATAGATTTTGAAACCCTACGTTGAAAAATAATATCAGTTTGGTAAATTTCTGTCAGAAACCGAGTATATGAGGTTTGTTATCATTAATAGTATATTGCTCAAACAAAGAATGTTTGGACAAATGTTTCAAGTGTGAAGGGAGCTTCTTGCTCTCCAACGGCATCGGCAAACTTCGGTAAACGGCCGAGAAAACCCGAACCTTCACTTCACGTCGACTATCCCCTGAGGATTCCCGGCACAAATTTTCAAAAGAGTCCATGAGTACTTTCCACACTGCATTACTACAGTTTGCATTTGCAGTACTTTTCGACGAGACGTTCCTTCCCTTTGAAGTTGTGGTTTTGTTTTTTCTCCCGTTTAGGTATTTCATTTTCTGAAACTCACGAGCTTCGCCTGGGGCAGATCATGCCTTGACCCTCCGTTTCCAAGATAGGTAATGAGCAATCGGTTGTCAGTTGTTAATTGGATCAGGGAAACTTCGTGATTTGTGTTCAGGTAGGTATGGATCCCATCTGAGCCTTGCCGCTTTTTAAAATAACTGAAACATTCACATCTCGTGCCGACGTTTTGAATTTAATGTTTTTTGCAAGTAAGCATTCTAAATCTTCCTTTGATCTATTTGTTCATTCTAACAAACCTTAGTAGGAATGATACTTTTAAAAAGACGTCCCACGAGTAATATTCGGCCAAAATGAGCTGAAAAAAGGTTCTACGATGACGTAATGTCTCCGTATCCGTGACCTTGCATTCTACCACAGCTAGATTTAACACTTTTAACACGTTTTAACTTTCAACATTTTAATACATTTAACGTTTAACACTTAGTCATTAAGGAAATTATAATAGGTAGGTATACAGTTAATAACTTATGTCATGATCGTGTTCTATTATTTTTCACTTTTCAATCATTCTTATCAATTTTTAGACTATTCCTTTGACTACTTCTACTTATTAAAATCAATTAGTCGTTTTCAAGTTTTTAACTATTATTTCCATTTATTGGTCGTTTGATAAAATCAAATAATTGTTGTTCTAACCCCTGATTCTTTAGGATTTTGATGTGTCTGAAATCAATGAAACACAATTTTGATGCCAAAATAAATTCCGAATACGAAAATGAACCAACATTTAGCTTGCGTTCGCGACACTTCTGCAAGAATGAAAGTATAAATTTACGCAGTCGCGCCACTTTGTGGACAATTTTTCGTCGCAATCCTTCTCGACGCCGAAATCACCCATGATGTTGTGTTTTCTTCATGTTTCGATGCATTTCTTAGAGGCAACAATAATATGAACCATAAATTTCAAAGATTCCGCCTTCAGGTCTTATATATATACCTATCATATATTGTTTTGACAGATCACATTTTTTTTTCACTAATTTCTTCATCATCAATCTCAATCTGCTGTCAATATTTTTGGAAGTGCTTTTGCTGTTTTCAGAAAATCTAGGATCATTAATTTGATCAAAGCTCAGGGCCCAAAAAAAAAAACTCCTTCATATCGGCCTTCACCTTCATTCCGTGGGTCTTTCCTCTGCTACCACTGTCGTGATCTTATTCTACAATTATTAATTTTACTACCATTAATATCAATCACTCGTTTTCGAGTTTTCAACTAAAATTTTTTAGCCCGTAAAAAATGTTTGATCGTACCAATGATAGAATAAAACAATTATCGTTCTAACCCTTGATTATTCAGGATTTTGAAGTGGCTGAAATCAATGAAACACAATTCTGATGCCAAAATATATTCCAAATACGAAAATGAGCCAACATTCAGCTCGCGTTCGCGTCAACGTACAGGGTGATTGCACTCATCAGATGTTACTAAGCTGAAAATCTTTGCTTCTTGGACAATACCTAGTTGCTGAGTGTGGATAAAAAATAGAATTCATCGAAAAAAGCAACGTTTGTTGGTTGCTATGTTGATGGATAAAAGTATAGAAACAGACACAAACAGTTCCGATAATATTTACAGTGGATATTTGTGGAGGAGAGTGTCCATGCTATTTGGTAACGATACTCTCCCAAACAACACAAGATTTTACATCTAGATTCAAATATAGACTCAATCAGTTTAATGCACCATGTTTCTGGACACACATTTTTCGTCTAAGAAGCAAATGTTGAGAAAAGTAAGAGTTTCTGACAATGCGATTTAATTGTACGGATGAGTTCTCCATTCCATTTCCAGAGAATAACATTCCAATACATGCTACATAACAAACACGACTGCTTCAATAAAATATTCGAAAGACAAGTATGATTAGTCTCATTAGTATAGGTACTCATCGGTTTTTTTTTTTTTTTTTTTTTTTGTTTTTTTTTGGTAGAGATGTCCAACGGAAACAACACACACTTGATGTATTGTGGAAAAACGGTGTATATTTGTGATTAACTGTTTTATACAGTAATCTTGTAAAGATGGTAGGTACCTACAAGAGAGATATAGGAAGAATTCTTGAACACCAAGTCTTGTCAGGAAAACAGGTGATATTGGGATGATCATATATGACACTATGTTCATCAATGTGAAGGCTTGATTAGGTAGGTAGGTAGGTAGATAGAAATGAAGTGAAGGTGCGGAAAAGACTTCTTCCCGATAGATTGTGGTTAGAATACCTGAAATACATGAACGTATCAAGTGTTGTTACCTTGGTTGAATTTAATAAAAACAACATCAAAGGTATAATATTTAATAAATACGTACCTAGATAGTATTCTCTTTATCTAACAGAGCTATACACAGTTTTGCAATATTACTGAAAGAAGCATATATTGTTGTGAATATCTAAATTATAGCTGCGGGGAAGTTTGAGGTAGTTGTGTTCACAAGGATACAATGTGATAGATTCAGTTCACCGTGCTAACAGATTATACAATCTTTCATGATAACCTTGATATTTTACGTCCAAGTGATTCTGCGAGAAACTGGACTATGGACTTGAAGGTATATTACTGGTTAATGCATTAAGACTCAGCTTGTTTGAGAGCCCAGCTCTCCATTTTTCGGAAGAATGTCTTCAAGTTTTCATTTTGAGTAGAAAAGTCATCAAATTAAAACTAAGGTATCGATAGATGGACATGAAAACAAATTTGTGTAGAGAGATTTAAAATCGCATCTGGTTTTAACTGGAAATAGCCATTAGTGAGGGATTAAACCTGTTCTTATGACCAGATTGTTCAAGGAAAGTGAGAGCGTCATAATTACTGCTGACTTCAAGTGATTGCGATGTTTCCAGGTTTGTACTCGCTAATTCCCAGGTTCCCATCGATTACACGGACTTGATCAAGCGCGAATTCCCCTTGGGGTGGAAACCACTCTTTTCCCCTCGAAAACAAAACACCGTTTCACATCAACAATAAGCTATCGCCCTCCCAGAAAAATCCATCAGTCAACCGATCGGATAATTCGCCCAGACAGTTCCGCTCAAGAACGAACCAACCCCACAGATTGTCCCCCAAAATCTCCAGCTTGGTACCTACACGACCTCCCTTCACTACCGCCCGAGTCATTATGATTGTCTTCTGTTTCTCAGTCTCCCCGATTTTTACGGGGATTAAACTTTTTCCCTTCGTATCTCCTGCTATTTCACCCACAAAAAAAATCCTTTTTTTTCCCCTCACTCACGAGAAAAAACTCTCACAGTTTCCGTCACCGATTCCCATTTTATATCACCGGACTTTTTTTCCCCCGCCAAAAAAAAAAGTTTTTGGCCGAAGGACCGTTTTTTTCCTGTTCGTAATGGTTTTTCGACGCCCAAATAGGGAAACGACGGAACAGTAAAAAAAGGGACTCGAGAATGATTAATGGTTTGTTTGAGTGTTAATAGTGTCACTCCGTGAACCGTAGAGGCATTAGCCTCATAAGCCGGATGGGGAACCCTCGTCTACCATTTCGATTCCACGTTCGTCGACGTTTCATCATTTACTTACACATTTTTCATCCCGTGTGAGTTACCTGGGAGGTTTTTCACGAACAATCGTCAATCGTCGTTATTCAGCTTTCGGGGCCGTGTTTCGAGGTTATTCGAATAGTTGAAAAGGGAGCGTTTAGCGATTTTTGGTAATGGATAATGGGTTTCAATTAATGTCACGGTTGTGAGAGTTCGTTTGTGGCTTCGAGAAAGGCTGGCGGACTCAAGATTGATCGTTGTTGGCTTGGGGTATGAGAAATGAGGGACATTTGATCGTTTTCGGTTGGGAACTTAGGTTTAATTTTCAAAAAGAGTTGGTACAGCTTCTTATGTAAAAAAGCATTAATTGGATTTTGGGTTCCCCGTGTTCTTGAGTTTTATGACTTCTTACATTAGAAATACGCTACTCCATAGTCTTACTTAGGAACATCAAGTGAAAAGAATGCTTCCCCTACCTACCTAATGGTAGACTCGGAAGCAATAAATTAACGAATTAATTGGAATGAAGTAATGAATGAAAAAAATAACTGCCAACTTGGTTGTGGCAGATAGCTTCTTCGTTTACGTTTTATGATTGTGTAGATAATTACAAAGTTTAAAATGATCTTGAAAAATTCCATAGCGGAAAAGACTAAATCAGGAAGTAGCGTGGAACATCATTATTGGTCAATATAGAAATGAAAAAATATTAGTCAATGTAATTTACGTTTGCGCATGCGCAAAATGAACAGATGAATTGGGAACAATGGGATAGGTACGCTGTTCCGTACAAACCGGTTGTCTACAACCTAACCCGTGCATTCTTAGGCAATTTTATCAAAATCAGAAGAAAACTGTGGAAATTAAGGTCGTCACAAGTATTTCACTTAGACGCATGCGCAGTAGGTATTAACGATAGCTCCGCGCATCTTGAAATTGATATGGAGTAATCAAGTCGTCTTCTCCCAACTACCTATCATCCTAATTTTAGCGAAATCGAATGGCTAGGATGTAAAAAAATAGAGCATAATAGAATTTACGTTTGCGCATGCGCAAAGTGAAGTATTAATTTGGCAACAATGGAACTGGGAGGGGTCCATCTGCAACCTAAACGGCGTATTGTCTGCATTCTATTTCATCAAAATCAGATGGAAACTTTGGAAATTAAGGTTGGTACACGTATTTCACATTGACGCATGCTCAGTAGCCATTAATGGAACAATCACATTGAAATTAATATGAGATAATAAAATCGTATCCCCCAGCTACCATCTTGATGAGTATCTGTCAGTCTTTCCGTTACTTTAATGACTATGCTCCATAAGTTATGCTGTCGTTTAGTCTTTGTCTTCGTTTGTTCCTTTCGGTACTTAGATAAACTCACTGAACATAACATGATGCATTTCAGCGCTCAGAATAGGAATATTCTAGTCAATTATTCAGGTAGGGATAAAATATTAGAGAGTTCATAAAGCGATAGGGAGTCAGAGATAAGGCGCCTTATCGTGAACGGGAAACACTACTGCGCATCTGCGAGGAGATGAGATGCCTCAACTCCAATAAGTCAGATTTATTCCGCCCTATACATAAGACGCTTTATCCCGAACCTACCTATCTCATCTCCTCCTCCCTATCGCAAAGTAATCTTACTCACCAATATCAGGATACCTAATAATTTCTTGATGGTATTAATGATTCATGAAAATTCTATTAACTTTCTTATGTGTAAATTTTCAAGATCAGCCATTGCGAAACCTTTTCGTCAATAAGAAAAGAACTAGGAAACTTCAAAATGGTGGAAACTAAACACACCTGATAGGCAGGAAAGTTCCCTTGGTGGTTCAGCGTTACTTGAAGATAAGTAGCGTTACTTTAAGATAAAACACTGATTCGACCTTCTTGACTTCATCAGGTTACTACAGCAAGCCAATACAATGTTACTTATAAATTTATGTTGGAGAGGTATGAACCTCAGTAATAACTTGGTTTATAGTGGTTTCTGAAATATTGTTTTTCCGACTATGGAAGTCCATCCGACTACCTAATAGAGCAATGGTGAGAAAAAATATTGTACAATGGCTTAGGGGTCATGAGATGTTGTGATAAAATGAGAGCTTCCTAAAAAGTGGCGAACGATTTTCCCCAGCAATCAGAACTAAGGGAGTTGCACTTCGCTAGTAACGCATTGGTTGTACATGAAAATCAATAGAAGTTACACAATTTTTCCAAATACCCTAGCTAAAAGACATATCCATGTCAAAAAAAAAAAAAAAAAAAAAAATTATTGCATACTATTATTTAGAACTAGCTTCTTGCCATGAACTGGTAGGTAGTTAACATTTTTTATTTATTATTATTATTATTATTTTTTTTTTTTGCACTAAAAGAGCAAACTTTATAACATTGTAATATAATACGATCATTATGAAAATTCGCTAATACGATCATGCTGCATGACTGGAAATTTTTCCCATTTCCCAAAACTGAAAACAATGCTTCCGCTACTTGTAGGTAGACTAGGAAGCAAACGATTTTTCATTATACTTAAGTAAACATAATACTTCCTTTACCGCGGTAGTAGGAAGCGAAATAAAAAACCGTTGTTGAAAGAATCTGCCGCGTTTTTTCTTATATAAACGTTTTTCCAGGAGTACAAGTGGACACAGGTGGCCATCGATCATCTTCACTCTCCGTCGTTCGAACTGAAGATCATCACCGTGAGGGGTGACATTCACCGCTCTCTGCCGCCCGAAAAATTCTCCAAGACATCGAGAAGGGAGCGTCCACACGAATTAACTACCCCCCGAGCTGACAGGTTTTTTAACTTTTTTTTTCTCCCAATGTTTTCCAAGCTGGGGGTTTCGCCTGGGGGTTCATGCTCGATCAACTTCCGGGCGTTTAAAAACATCCCGAAAAACGCTCTCCGCAAAAGGGGAGAGAGAAAAAAATCATTGTACGGAGAACACTGGACACCTCTCAATACCACCGCGGGTAGGTATCATTAAAAATCCTTTATACTCCCGTGGGATAAAGAAAGAGAAGAGGTATAAAAAATCTTTGATCGTTCTTTCCCTCAAAAACTCTTTTCCCAGGAATCGTGAAAAGAGGTTTGAGCGGTAGTTGGCGGAGCGTAATGGAAGGTAAATCGCGCGTAAACGGCTGCAACGGAGATCACTAATGACGCTACGGAAATTTCTAGTACGTTATAAATGCTGAAAGCTGGCTCTCAACTGAAAATTGTGAAAATTTGAATTTCTTAGCGCATTTTCCTGTGCATTGCATAATGAATAATATGCATAATGCATAATGAATTGGATGTTCCCTCACGCACGATTTTGAGATTCGTTGAGAGAATTGTTAACATATCAATTTTATAACAAAAACTTGTTCTACATAATATTCGGCAATTCAAAAAAGAGTTTTTTTTTTCAGTTTTTATCCATTTTTGACAAATAATAATGACATTTGTGAACATTTTACAGCATAAATTTCTGCACAAATTTTGGTTTATTGTTTTCAATAATGAACTTGAAACTTGAACTTGAACTTGTAATCGACCTAAAAACAAAAATTTTTAACCCCCCTCAAAAATTTTTGGTTTACGTTTCAAGATGCGTGGAATCCAAAATCGAATTAAAAAAATCCATCCGTCCGCCGTACGCCGTCCGAAGCTTTTATCGGCTCAAAAAACATTTATCGGCCGGGGATGTGCCAATAACATCAGCATCGCGTTCGATCAACACTGAAGGGTAGAAGTGCTGATATATTGATAAATCGAGATCTTGAAATCTTTCTATGCAACATTAATGATTTTTTAAGTTTCCTTTATAGGTATCCACCCAAATAATCGAACGAAACCACCCCGGTCGCTATGCGTTTATTCGTTTGCTTTCCCTAAGGGCTAAAACATCTACAAGAAAAAAAGACATTAACACGGGATTGAATCTTACCCAGTAAAGCTAAAATTGCATTGAAAACTATTATTATAATTGTATCATATGATCATATAATTACAATGGCATTCTGACTTCCCGAATTCAAGTTTATTATAACTTCTGTATCCTATTGGGATTGCAAAGCATAGGTAATCACCTACTTCAGTTATATTATTTTATTAAATAACTGATTTGTAAATACTTCGGAATTACTCTTAATTAAATTATTATTTCTAATCCCACAACAGAAGGTTAATTACTTCCATCTACCAAGGTCAGAACGTTATAGCAAATTTTCTAAGAAAATGAAGCTATTGCATTGAATTCAAAATTTCCTTCATGGAAATTCGTTTTGAAATTCCTCGAGCTTAATGCTTTTTGATATGTGTATGTTTGATCAAAAAGTTCTTTTTTGTTTTAATTTTGGCGCAAACAGAGGATCGTTGAAACTTCTCGGTGGTCTCAGCATTACTCTTTCTGAGTCACCTGGTTATTTTATATTGCTATAACATTCTCAGTTCTCGTGTTATTCTAATCAGCTTCGGAACCTCAGAGGCTAATTTCTTCCCTAATAGACTCACTTTGCTGGAATTTAATGGAGATTGTTTGGGACACCTCAAAAACAATTACGAGGTTTAGAGGATCGCTGGATAGCTGATGGGGCCTCTAAGGCTAATTTCTTTCCTTTTCGACCTGCCGTTTTACTAATTTTTTTGTTTTATTGTTTTGACGTTTTTAGAAAATTTATCAACTTTCATCGACTATAAACCGTACAATTGTGAGGTCTTGAGCTGTAAGGGTGTGAAATTTGGGAGGCACAAAGCGACAAGTTTTGATCATTTACTAGACATATATGGGGCTTAATAATAATTATAGACCAACGATCTGCATAGAAAGGCTATACAATACAGAAATAATAAACCTTTGTGTAATAATTTGCAGCGTTTTAATTTTCTAGTTCATTGTTAACAAACCTCTTCTAATAATATTAACCTTCTAACCTCTCTCGGCTATAATTCTTCCAAAAATATTTATTTAACCATTTTAGTGATTTTTTCGTACATTTGTTGAAAATTGACCAGTTTAATGTATTGTGTTCAAGAAATGCTGGCCAACAAACTCATCCTTTCGTTTGGAAAACTGGATTTTTTTTGGCGGAAGAACGGATTTTTTATCTCAATCCTGCGGATAGTTATCGTCCGGAAGGACATGTATTATATATGCATCCACATGAAAAAGTGTTGAGCTCTATGATTCGTTTCAAAATGATTCAAAACAGATTTCAATGAAGAAATTTTTCAAAAATTTTCATCTTAAAATTTGTGGAGCCATTGTAACAGCTTCATTTTTTACTGAAATTCGCTGAATGAGAAGGATATCTTTTCAAGGTGGATTTTATATTATTGAAATAATAAATCAAAATCATGTTAAAATTACGATACTGGAAATCATACGTTTCGTTCTAAGACTTCAGTGCGGAGGCCTCCTCTATTGTGAGTTATAAACCAAGTTATTAATGAGAGCGCGGCTCAAAACCTGTTTAATTACAAAACAGCGGCCATAATGTAAACTCGGCGATATAACATGCAAGAGAAAGAAGGCTCGACGATATGAAGCCGAGAAGGGGGAGTGAGAGGGGGCGAGGGTACAGGGTAAAAACAAGGACCTATGCGCAAGTTTCATATTAATGGTCAGAGCGGTCACGCAAGCCCTTGCGTCGGATTGCATTCCATTATAGATCAGGGCGGATGGCTCATACTCATAACAATTGCTAATAGTTGGCTACTCTCTAGTCTGCCTTGTAGACGAGTGTGGGTGACCTTAGAGGTCGCTGCTCCAACCGTCTCAACGTATCGTCGGCATCTGTTTGTTGGTTTCCGAGATATAAATCGCACGGGATCACCTTCTATCCTGCCACATAGTTTGCTATTCTCTCTAGCAACTGTAGTTCATAGTTTCTTAAATTAGTTTGGTCGTTGTCACTTTTCGGTTGAAACGAGTAATCCCGAGGATAACTTCATGCGAGTGTGTGTGTTAAGTGGAGGGAAAGGGATGGTAATTTTACGGGTTGGGCAACTTCCAAGTGTTGGATTTTTTAGTTTTGGAGATTTTTGATCCAATAATCGGATTTGGAAAACCCCTATTGCAAATTTTCAGCTTATGATTCCAAAGGGTTTAGATAAAAAGCCGAAATGAACAGTAAATTGACGTCACGCAGTGGAAGTTAGTGAAAAACGTTGTCTAAACGTTAGTTTAGTTCGTGTCACGCAATGGTTCAAAAAAACCAATCTAGCTAGACAAAATTAAATTTCATTGTCGCAAAATAAAGAACACTGGTTCTAGGGGTTTTCAATGGTGCTGAATTAATTTCTAAAACCTATTTTCCTGCATCAGCTGTAGTTTTTGAGATATGGTTTGAATAATGGGAAATTCGCTGAATTCGAAACTTTTCTATTTAAATAAAAAACAACAAAATTAATCATCAAGGATTAATGAACAAATCTATGCAACATGATGAGTCACAAATAAAGCCTCCATGCGTAACAATGAGTGAGAAACCTGTTTTTTGCCCATTTTTCAATGTGCAGGACGGTTTCATTTAAATTCTGAAATAACTAAGACAAGGGGGGGATTACAACAAACATTAGTGTATGTATACTAGATGCAAATATGCTTTAAATGAGACCTAGCATAGCTCAGTAGGTACTTTGTTTTGTAGGTATTGGAAAACACACCGACTTTGCGAAGATGAGTTGTAAACGAATTATGAAATCGTTTTTTCTTCTCCTACGAAAAAACACGTTTTAACCTTACTAAAGGAAAAAGGAGGCAAACGATTGTAATCTGATTCTTTTGATAGGCATCCCAACTAAGTGTTCCTGATTCCAGATCTGAATGACTCTGGAGTTACTAGGACTTTATACTAATAAACATCCATAAAATTTACTTATTTTCAGGCTAAATTTAATACCAATTTACCTAATCAATAATTTTTTGATTACCCCTACTCATGTAGATCATTGTGGACGGTTTCTCGTCTCTCAAGCCAGATTGAATAGCAAGTTCACTATTGATCTGTTGAAGTGATCAGGTAGGTAACAAGTAGTTATTAATCGTCGTTTTCCCGCATTTCTCAGCGAACATTGACACGTCAGGTCGTAAACAATTCATAACGGCCGAGTTCGACTAGTGCGGACCTAATAGAATGGATGTTAAGACCGGTTGAGGCCATAATTTCAACTTGAAAATTTAATTTTGTCTAGGTAGATAGGGTTTTTGAACCACTATTCGTCGTAGGTGGGCGGCTCTGAGGTCACACGCAACACTTTATTGATTTATTATTTTATTAATTAATAATATGTATTATTTTTATTTTGAGTGCTCTGAGGTATCACCACCCGCGTCCTGAGGAATTCTTACTTGAACTGTTGTTCATTTCAAATCCTTTCATTCCTCTCTCCCTCTTTCTCCTTCTTCAGCTTCCGTTACCTCAAGGGCTGGCGTAGGGTGAACCTGGGCTTCCTCCCCACTCTTTCATTTTAATTTTTTCGTTTTTTATTTAATGGTTTCCCCCCTCCGCGCCTTTGAGGGTACCTTTATAAGGAAAAAAAGGAAAAAATTGCCCAATCAGAGCCCCAGTTTGTTCAGTGATGTTCAGTGATGAAGATACCCCTTTCCTAACCCCTTCCCCCAAAACCACCCCTATGGGTCGGAACTGAAAATTTCTAAGTAGGCTGTGGTTTCTTAGTGTTATCTAAACATATTTTAACAATGAGGTCCTCAGTTTATTCAGTGATGTTCAAGATACCCCCACCCCACCTCAGCATACCCGTTATGGTCCAGATTTGAAAATTTCAAGTAGTTTGTGATTCAAGTTAGTGGATTCAAAACATATTCACTCAATTAGGTCCTCAGTTTATTCAGTGATGTCCATTATACCCTCTTCCCCCCTCCCAAAACAACACCCCCGATAGGTTAGATTGGAAAACATGAAGTAGTCTGCGATTCAAGCAAGAGTATTTCAAACATTTCTTACCTATCGACTCCAGTTTATTTAGTGTTGTCCAAGATAACCCCATTTCACCCCCTCCCCCCAACCCATTAGGTCGGGTTTGAAAATTTCAAGTACCTAATCTGTGATTCAAGTTGGAGTAACTCGAACATATTTCAATAATCACGTCTCCAGTTCATTTACTGATATCCATGATACCCCATTTCATCCCCCTTCTCTCCCAAAACACACCCCATGGGTCAGATTTAGAAAATTTTAAGTAGCTTGTGGTTCAAGTTAGAGTAAACCAAACATATTACCACCACTCAGATCCCCGGTTTGTTCAGTGATAAGAAAGAAACTCATATCAGTTCTCCAATGACCCCTGTAACCGTGAAAAGCGGAAAAACATACGGACAGAGAGAGGAAAATTGAGAAAATTGTACCAATAATCTACAAATAGCATGAAACGGGAAAGAAACGCAAAATTTATGATTCTAATTAATGTACAGACAGACATACTTACGATTTTATTTCATTTATTTATTTTTTAAGGTTTGAGCCGCACCTCAACCAGAAAGGTCGTAAGCGGACTTACGATTTTATTAATATAGATATAGTCTTTGAATAGTCTGAAACGGATTTGATAAGGTTATTTATTAATTTTTCCTAATGCTCGAGTTGTCCCATACCCCCCTAGGTGATTTCCATAGGAAAACGGAAGTTAGTGAGAAACATTGTCTATTTCCACGGAAAAATAACGAGTTACAATGTTAAATCGATTTCGACGGTTAGGCCATCATCAGTAACAAACAATAACATTATTGTTAACCTTATTCTTTGTTTATGATGATGGCCTAACCGTCGAAATCGATTTAACTTTGTAACTCTTTATTTTTTTGTGGAAATACACAACGTTTTTCACTAACTTCCGTTTTGTAATGGGTTTCCACAACTTCGTCGAGTGATTTAGTTCGTACCAATTCTAATAAGCCGTCCCTCTTATATAACACGTTTTGCCAAAATATAACCTGAATTCAGAGGTACGTCCTAAAAAAACCCACACTCATAATGCAACTCGCAGTCATTATGCGCGATTGGAACGTTTTACGGCAGCATATGCGGCGAAGCCCTCATCAGATAAAACTCGGCCACTGGACCCCTCCGACGCTCTTCCTCCAGCACCACCACAAACTTCACCTCCTCCACCACCACCCACCACCACCCGACTGACCTGCCTCCCCCCCGGTCACCGCACGGGAGATGCAGCTGCGGCCGCTCCGGATGCACAGGCGCCCGCCGCTTCATTCATACGCCCGCTCCCCCCTCCCTTATCACTTCCCCACCGCCTCTTATCACCTTCATCCCATCCCTAAAAAAATAACGAAATTCCTAAATCTGTCCGCTAAAATCGAAAACTAACTTTAAACTCTCGGACAGTTTTTTCCCCACCCCCTCAAGACCACTGTCCAAATGTCCGTCCAGTATATTTTTTTCCCCCGATCAACGTCGTCGAGTCGTTGTTTGACGTTTTGATTGACACCTCATTTCCTCGCTTTAGATCGAACTTTGCAGTTTTTTACAATGCACTTTGCAACTGCGAACCCAGTACCGTGACGGACGTGTATTAAGTGACGCTCCGTTAAAAGAGCGAAAATGTCATTGATGTTTATGACACATCTAAAACTTCCAGCCGACCAGATTTACATTTAACCTTTTGAGCCCTTCTATAGAAACACTCGTTATTGGAGTCAACATCCCCTGGTTCATAACAACCTGGTATTAGTTTTATATTAGCATGGAACATGCTTTAGCCTTAACCTAACTGCGTGACGTTTAGAGTCACGGAAATGGGATCCCACAGTAGCGGTCATATGATTTTCCACAAGATGAAGTTGGCTACTTATCTCGTAATACCCCCCCATTTCAGGTACTAACCCAAATTCTACAAGAATAAGTTAATAGTCAGCTAATGCCCAATTTTTATTATTATGTTTGTTTTTTAATTGAGTTATATACCTACTTGGAATATGCAGGTTTTCGCTACTACTGGGTGTCCCCGAAAACATCCTCCCCTGCTAAAATAGTTAATAATGGGTAAACATATATGTACAGGGTAAACATATATATATAGGGTGTCCCAGTAAATACGCTCCTTCCCCCCTCCCCTTATTTTTTCTGATTGTGGAAGGAAAAAAATCGGGCCAACTATTTTTCGGGCTATTCTTCATAATTTTTTGCTTAGAATTTAAAAATGACAAAATTGCGCATTGTGTACGTGCGCAAACTTGCGCAATTGACATCCGTTTTGTTATTTAAATGAGAACCCATATTTTTATTGCAGATTTGAATTTTACGTAAAATTTCATGAATAAATGAGCCATCTCTCGATTTTTTAGGTGCGAGCAAACGGGTGCAATTTCGCTCCAAAAGTGTGAATTTCCGCTCTAAAATCCGCAATATCAAATATATAGGTACATGAAATTCACTAGCGACTTACTGCCTATTAATAGCTCAAAAAAAAAAAAAAAAAAACACGTTCAGCGTTTTCGATTTTTTTGCAATTTTTTTAGGTTTTTTTAGGCTGCTATGGACAGGGTCTGGGCGCTGACATAGGTTGCTAGGACCTTTTTATCGGCTGTTTCTCGGTTTAAAACGACCTTACCATCGATTCTAGCTTATAAATAAAGAGTTGGAGAACGATAATCGATTGAAACTCGAAAATGTATATTTCCGACCCTGACAACTCATTTTACCTGTATAAGCACATTTTACTCGAGCGAATAGTTGTCTCTTCATTTTCCGCATAACATAAGCGAATTTTCTTTGTGGCTTTATTATGGGTTTTAACTCACTGCCAAATAATGCGAAAGAAAGAAAAAATAATCGAAATAATAAACCAAAAGTATGCATCGTCTTATTTAACAGGTGAAGTAAAAGTAGATATCTCTTCCTTATGAAAGCCCAGTAGAACTTCGTATTACCGACCCGATGATATATAATGGCCTATCGCCGCGACCACGTTCCAGTTTTTCAAACCTGTCATCGAAAGAGGCGACATATTGAATAACTATTGTTCTTATTAATGGATATCTGTTCTCACTTCGGTTAAGTGTTCTACCCGCCCAAAGAGGCTTTCACTCGCTTCATATTCTCCAATTGTCTAATGGCGGCTCCCTCATTTTCTCTTTCTGCCATAACCCGACTCTGACTGACAATGAAACGGTGAGTTGAGGTGAAATTCCTCCGGCCCGGTTCGTCTCGATTAGTTTGCGAGACCCATCTTGGATTCCTTTTGAACATTAATATACAGGGCCAGCTCCTACCGATTATGTGGGTTCCCTCCCGCTGTGAGCAGAAGGAGCCTTTGGACACATTTTTCGTACGTGTACCTTGACACGGATTCCTCGCAAACGGAAGCTACCCATTCGGATATGACGACTTCGCTCCCAGGATACTTAAGTGACGTTTAAGGATTTAACATAAGGCTTCATTTGGCGAAACTCGTTTTTAAGACTTCCCTCTGAAGCTAGGTCATGTAGGCAAGGTATCTTCTATACTGGGTGTCACAAAAGAACCCCCCCTCCCTCCACCCAACTTTCCCCCTCAATTTTTGAGTGTTTTTGGTCTGTCTGTGTTTTAACCCGTCCGCGACCAACCCCCTTTTGCAACGCGCGCTACCAAGTGGGGTGACTGTGTCACCCCACGCGTTTTTTATTAGTATTTTAATAATTACTCTTGTTAACAACAATTAAATTCGAATTCGAATTTTTTTATTTTAAAAAATGACTGACACAGCTTTAAAACATTAGATTGAAAACACTAATTTGAAAAGTCAACAAGAAAATGCACATTTACGAAATTACGGCCCCCAAAAATTTTTTTCAACCATTCCTCTCACTCTTATTTTCACATTCAATACACTTGACAATGGTTTGTTTGCTTCTGTGGTTAGTACAGACAGGTTTGTGGCAAACACCGCATTTTAAACAAATAAAAATCAGGAAAAAATTCAAAAGTTTCTGGACTACCGAAAAACTGCGAATTGGTTGTGTATGACCATACAATATTGGGTGAGTACCTACATCGAAGAAAAATGCCCATTTTTTGCCAAAAGACTCCGCACTTTAAAAATGTTTTAGTGTTGAACGCGATGGTGAAACCAGAATTTCGATATCTTATTTCAATAGAATAGAATATGAATTTATTGACAGGAACAAAATTATACAATGTGAAATATATACAAGCCGATGGAATACAAATTAAAAAATAAGTAAATTTTCTTCTGTCCACCAACCAAATAAGTTCATAAGAACTTGTGGTGGCTGGTGGAGCTGGTCTCAGCCAATAACGATCATGTACTTGCGCAACACACAAAACACTTCAAAGAAAGCACTACAGGTCAAATTCCTTTATCTTGCTCAAAACTTTTGTCCGAAAATGCACAAAACTACTGAAGTTGTCAGGATTAAATCTACAAGCATAAAGGAACAATAAAACTTTGTTGTAAGCATTCTTTTTCGCACGTTCAGTATTAAATTGAGGCAACTGAATGTTAAAAGATACTGCAGTACGTGTATGCGTGACACTGCATTTATGCTCAGGTTGAATACCAATTTCTTATACAATTGAGCACGATTGAAACGAAAATAATTGTCTCACGTTGAGTACATCTAACTCTCGGTGAAGGAGTATGGTAGGATGACGTTGACTCTTCCGAAGGGCTATTTTAAGTATAACATTCTGTGCAACCTGCAAGGATCCTAATACTGACTTACCAGCACTTCCCCATACGAAAATACCATATTTTAACAAAGAAAAAAATAAGCCAAAGTAAATTGTTCTCAATTGCACAACATACAGAAAATTTCGAGCTTTGTTAAAAACATAAAATAATTTTCTCAGTTTTGAAACCAAAACCTCAATATGGAAATTGAATTTCAAATTATGATCAAATATAACTCCTAGGTATTTACATTTTTCAGCCAAAGTTAAGAAATCACAATGACAAGTTTCTGTATTGTGAAAAAACAAAAAGTGATGTGTGTGTGTACGTTGTGTTTATTTACTTATTTTATTTATTTTTCCTTATTTTTTTCAAGTTAATGATGTGCCCCCTCCAACTTTGAGGGAAGTTTTCTTAATTTTGTGTCCACGCTACCCAAGCCACAATTTTTATTTCACCGAGTTTATAAAACGACATAGAATTTCCACATCACGTGTTTATGGACTCAAGAGGAAAAGTGAAAACATCTAACGGGAGGCTTCAGACTAACTTCCTTTGGGGTCGGTTATACAATGTCTCCTTCACCTTTAGTGCTTTGGGGAAGCACAAATCAGCTTAATGTGATGTAAAGCCAAACATGGGGTTTTTTTTGGAGTTTTAAACATTTTTCTTATGATTAGCGGTACTAATGGATTGTACATGTGTTACTTTTTAGCGCATTTTCTTTAAAATGGTGTTGGCGAAAATCGTCAATGATAGTTAGCAGCGTGAGCTGATTTCGTGATTCAAAAAATCCAATTTCGATGCAATTTATCCTTCTATGTTGAAATTTGGAACGGTGCCTTTGTGAGCCACGTAGGATAAGATTTAACTCGCCGGAATCCACAGAAATGCGTACAGCGAAATAAGCGTACACTAGGAATCTTGCGAAAGGTGCGTTCGGGATCAAGTTTTGACAGATGGTAAGGGTAAGCTATGACGTCAAAACATTTTTTTGGAAGTCTGGATGCTTGTAGCTCGCATCTACAAATCAGATTAGTTGTACATATGGGTCAGAATGATGAGTATAGTTTGGTGGTATGGATGCTCGCAAGCTGGCATCTCAAAAATACATAACATCAAGTAGTCAATCCCTCAGTAAAAATACAGATTATTTGGACAAATGTTTTACCACTTAGCATCGTCAATATAGCTACTGTTTCCTCATGTACTCGTATACGCATATTTCTCTGAAACTCATCTTTCGTGCGACTACTTGTCGAACCACCCCATTCAGCTGAGTGAGCTCTTAACCCTAATTTCTATGCTATTGATCCTAAGAAGCTGAAGTTTGAAACAGAACCTCTGCGAAACTTGTAGGATAGGATTTCAACTTGCCGAACCACCCCAAACTGCAGTGAACTGGTAACGCTAATTTTTATGCAATTTATCCTACGACGGTGAATTTTGGAACTGAACCTTTGTGAGACAGCAGGAATAGGATTTTAATTTTCCGAACCACCCCAATCAGCTGAGTGAGCTCTTGACGCTAAATTCTAAGTCATTTATCCTACGAAGCTGACATTTGGAGCGGGTTCTAATAATCATTAAGGCCTGTATAATTTTTTTATTTTACATTTCATTTTTTGAATTTTTTCAAGCCGCACCTCAACCAGAAGGGTCATTAGCAGTATTGAACCAGGTGTCTAAAGGGACTCTGGAAGGGGGAATATTCTAAGGGGAGCCATATTGGCATCCTTGACTAAAAAAGAGCGCCATCATAGACTCCACTGTCAACTCGGAAGGGGAAAAAATGAGGGGTACAGTGATGACCACTGTTTAGCACCCATAGTGGATTAAAAAAAATAAATAAAAATAAAGTAATACAACTAAGACTATATGTCAAATAGGCTAACAACTATATACATGCTACTATATATGAAAGATTTCCTAAATAATTACAGCACTAAACCTACATTATACATGAACACGGATTCCCAAAACCAGAATGAATTTTATTTAACGTTTCTATGGTAACATAGCTACAATATAAAACTGTTAGAGTAATAACTGGAGTGAAATCCTACACTTCTCCCCCCTCAGGGTTCATTGAAATGTCCAAAGGGTCCCTTGCTTGGATATCGTTCACAGCACCTTCCCTTGCTCGTAGCTGATCAGCATGCTTACGTTTGATCTCTCCTCCCATCAAAATTCGATACGAATGTTCGTCAGTACGCTCCTTCACTAATCCAGGTTTCCATCCTTTTCCCCGTTCAGTCCTAACCCATACTTCTTGGTTTGGTCGGAATCGCCTTAGCTTTGCTCGTTGGTCATGGTATTCCTGTTGTCTCCAGATTCGATTTTCTACCTGCTCCCTCAGATCTGGCCGCAGTCTATCAAGAGCTGTAGGCAAACGTCTTCCCAGGAGCAGGGAGGCTGGAGCACATCCCGTTGTCTTTTGTGACGCGTTGCGGTAGGCTAGCAGTTCTTGTTGGAGCGCTAAATCAGTGGGAATTCCTTCTTGTTTACAGGCGTTATTACGGGTCTTGAACGTTCTAATCAGTCTTTCTGCCAAGCCATTGGTCTTTGGTTGGTAGGGAACTCTTGTTACGTGACGTATGTTGTTATTCTTGCTAAATTCTTGAATTATAGCCTTCACTTCTTCAGGAACATCTCGCGCATCTTTCATCGTGTCCTCTTCTGGTTGTTTCTCCAACACTGCTCGTATCTTCACTTCTTTTGGTAAGCTCAACCCAAAAGCTACACACCACGGTAACCCAAATAATGGAGTATCGTCTTCTTCTAAAACTATGACAGGTAACTCTTTGATATTTCTTCCTAGCCTCACAGATATCTTTGGTTTCCCTACAACATTGAGCTTATGGTTACCGTAACCTGTTATGACAGCAGATGAAGCCTGGAGTACCTGAGTGGGTAACTTAATCTGTTCCCAAAGACTTCTACTGATAGTACTTACACGAGCACGGGAGTCAAACTCCATTCGAATAGTACTTACACGAGCACGGGAGTCAAACTCCATTCGACAGCTGAACCCATTAAGAAACACGTCAATAGCCGCTCTTGGCACTTTCGATTTCACCTCCAGGCCCCCAACGTCTTCTTCTTCTGACGTGTCCTTCTGCATCCGGTCCCACTTCTCCCCCCTCAGGGTTCATTGAAATGTCCAAAGGGTCCCTTGCTTGGATATCGTTCACAGCACCATCCCATCCTCGTCGCCAATGAAAGATTTCCTAAATAACTACAGCACTAAATCTACATTATACATGAACACAGATTCCCAAAACCAGAATGAATTTTATTTAACGTTTCTATGGTAACATAGCTACAATATAAAACTGTTAGAGTAATAACTGGAATGAAATCCTTCAATATACAATCAGCAAAGTGAAATAAAACTACGGCTGGATGTATATAAATATATCACAGATCAGATATCACAGTTCGTAGTAGAGCTCAGCGACTCTCAGGTACAGCAACAGGGATCGGACCTTATCTAGACCGGATAGAACGTCAACCCACTGAGGGGGCTGAAGCTGGACTCGGAGGTCCAGAAGGGCAAGACAGTCTTCTAGAAAGTGGCGGATGGGAAGATCACCCCCACATCTCCCACACATAACATCTTGAGCTTCTGCACTAAGCAGGTGTGGTCTTTATAATTATTATTGTAATAATAAAAATGCCCCGTTCAAGCGTTTAACCCCAATTCGTCATTCCTTGTGAAACACATATCTAGTTGAAAGAAAATGCACTTAATATAGGTATATTTTTTTAAATACATACGTAAGAATTGCATCAAACATCTTTTAAATCTATTTTTGCGTTATGAGGGTCATTTAAACGGAATGTTCAAAACGTTTTAAATAGGAATATACCCACATACCTAGTAGGTACCTATCCAGGTTGGATTCTTATTAGAAAAGTAGTTTGAAGCAAACCTTCTTCGTTGTTAGTTACAAAGGTCAATAATTAGAAATGCTAAGCTAAAGGCCTTGAGCTAAACCTGAGCCATGCCAAGAAATCGTAAGATGTTCGCAAATATCATTTCTCGTAACCCATAAATGTTTTGCTAAGGTGTCTAACGCTAGGTAATCTAATTTTTCAATTATTTTATCACTGTCAGCAGTATTAATAGACCTAATTTGAACTTCGCTTGATTTACTGAGGTTCTTCAATAGATTTCCAAAAATGTCACTCAGTGATCACGTAACAAATCCAGAATTCGGAGCAAAGGAAAGCCGCCTTGGTAGGGGCAACTATTATCCAAGACCGTCGGAAGCCAATCACCTCATTGTTTTGTCAGATCCAAGATGGTCGATTCTCCGAAATACATCATTTCCTTCCCGGCCTCTCACAAACAGGCGCCTGCATTGTGTTCCTAAGATGGTACCAAACTCGGCTGCCTATTAGATTTCTAAGCACCCGAGTTTCTCAATCCTCGCGGGTCACCCTGCCCTTTTGTTCTGGGCGTTATTTGTTCTAAGTACTCGGGTTTCTTATCAGGCAGCTTTCAACGCTATCTCCCGAGTAATGAGATCCGCTTCTCAACTCGGACGTTGTGTGCCAATTCGTGAGGTCTCTTCATGATGGGAGTTTCGAAGACAATGTTACGGGCGATATTTCCAGTTAATTTGTTGTTCATTGGCACCTTGTCAAGAGTGCGTCGTCACCAAAGAATCTCTAAAAGTTGAACTCTTTCGTGGTAACGTACCATGATCTGAATTTTAATCGGGAATTCCGTCTCTATAAATGAAACTTTGATGATCTATTTGCTGCGACTCCAACAATGCATCGGTCTTAATCAGATCTGCACAAATAATCTAATTATGGAAAAGGAATTATATTCATGTCGAATATTCGTGCTACGGCGTAATTACATTGGATGTTCGTCTTATGTCCGTAAGTGTGAATTGATGGATACTAATATTGCTTCCGAGTCTGCTATAGTTGCGGAAGCTTTGTTTTTAATTTCAGGAGACGTTAAAATGCTTGTCCCCAAAATCAAAATTTCCACTCGTATTGTACGTTTTAGACCACTTTGAACAACTTTCGTTCCATGTCTATCGTGTGTCCGCTATCCTTGTAACAAGTTTAATTTCCACAATTTTCAACCGATTTAAATGCAATTTTCAGAGAATGGGTGGTAGTCCTTATCAATTTAATTTTCTCACGTCCCAGACGTCCAATCTTGCTCGAATTCGGAAGAAAAAAATGTGAGCATTCCATATGAATTTCAGCATGATCACATAATTAGTACCCTCTGCGCAAGCGCGAATGTGAAATCCTTGTAACGAGCATAGTTTCCATATTTTTCAACCGATTTAGGTGAAATTTTCAGGGAATGTGTGAAATTAGCTGTAAATGGTTCTCTATCAATTTAATTGTTCTGAATCAATCATTCATTCTGCGCATGCGGCAACGTAAATTCCATCAAGCATAAAATTTTCACGCTCTAGTCGTCCTTTGCCAACTTTACCTCACGTTCACCGCTTCCCCATTCACCAACATTTCACATTGCATTAATATGCTCACACGGGCTCTTAGCCTTGGAGATGGCTGCATCTATATACCTGCTGTTAGGATAGAAATACTCATATATAACCTACTTTAACGGGTACGTACCATGTTGAATGAGCTCCTATATTTTCAAAAACTGATAATGATCACATTTTTACTACATTGGTCTTAAGACAACCTACCTTGAAAAAGCTGAGCTTACATTCAGGAATGCAGATTGCTTTTTCAAGTATATGTTCTTTATGAACTAAATCACTCTCGACGACGTTGAGGAAACCCATTTTAGCGTAGACAACGGAAGTTAATTGAGATAGTTATCGATTTACAATGAAGCTCGTCCAGCTAGTTGTGGCTAGTAGTAGTTGTCTAGCTACAATGTAAAATCGCTTTAAACGGTCAGGTCATCATCAGTAACTAACATGTACTGCTAATTATATACAGGGTGTCCCGACTCTGAGGGTCGATCCTAGAGCTCATTTCTGATCGAACGTTCCTCCTGTAGATTTTTTTTAAGGCTTAGTTTTTGAGTTATTTATTTTTAAAGATTTTTTTCGTGTTTTGTACCTCATGACATTAAAACGGCCGTAACTCCCCTTAGAATAACAAACTTTAAACTCAAAAATAAGGACAAAGTTGGAAAGAGCGTTCAATTTCCTATCTACCAGATGTCAACCAATATTTTAAACCTGCCTTTGTATGCAAAAAAGAGCTAAAAAACAAAGTTTGAAAACTTTGCAGAATTTGATTATTTTTCATTTGTATTTTTGCTCTTAATACAGAATATTTTGGAAAAAGCATTCCACAGGAAAAACTTTCTCAGAATCTTAGATTTTCAACGGCATAGTTAATTTTACTTTTACTTTGCTAATTAGAGGATAAAATCATGCTTAAATGTTGAAAAACATGAAATCAAGGGTTTTTGTGGAAAATGAAACTCTTTGAACACTTGCAGGTCCCTCCAAGGAGTTTTACACTATAAATGACTAGTTTTGTCATTAAAAAAAAAAAAAAAAAAAAAAAAAAAAAAAAAAAAAAAAAAAAAAAACATAACAACCACTCAAAATTCAAGAACTAATGTATAAAACTCTGTAATATTTTAGTTTAGTAAATTCGGTGAAAGGAATCCAAGGGCTTTTCGAATTTTTTCCCCTAAGTACTAAAAAGGAATCTGTTTTTCTAGTTTCAAGGTTACATTTGAAGTTTTTGTTTTTTTCTTCAAACATCTGAATTTTTCTGTTCATAATTTAGAAATTCCCTTCGACTAAATTTTAAAGGACATTATCTTTGGGGGGGGGGGGGGGGGGGATCATGGTAGTAGAGTGAGTAGGTCATGAGAATGAGGAACATGTACATGACCTATTTATACTTATTTATAGGACGTTTCCATCAGTCCAATAAAAATGCCAACTACTCTTGAGGACTGAAAGTCCTTTTTCGTAGTTTCGTAATTGATTGTTATTATCCCATAGAATCGATTCAACCACCCGGAACACTGTAAGTAAATTCGTTTGCTCTCAAGAAAAAGACCTCGGGGATTTAAGCGCGAGAACTTGGAGAAATCATTCACTTGTAGTGACGTCTGAGAATTATCGAGTCGATCCCTCAATTTCATCAATGACCGCTGGAAAGTAGAGGAGCGTGTTTGTATATTTGGAATAAATTAAATTTGCCTTGTAAAATCAGATTATCATATTAGTTATTACGATTCCAATGGAATTATACTTCGCAAAATAGAATTTGATATAACTATTGTCCCTACAGATGGAATAGTAAAGCATTGGTAGGCGTGTTTTTATTTTATCTCATAAATGTTCAGTTGGTAGGCTACTTAAACGTCGTTATTCTTAAAATTAACTAGCTCATGGGACCAGTTAAGTGTAGAATTATTAATTTATCAATTGCATTGTTTCCTTTTGTAGGGGTTCATACGTAAGTGGACATATTGATGACAAAGTCAGCCTTTCGCTGAAAGGCGCGTTTCGCTAAGGGTTTTGAACTAGTTTCTTCCTTAAATTAACCTACGGATCTATTATTATTATTATTATTAATAAAAGCCATTTATTAGCAAATATAAAGTTTACAATATGTAAAGTATTAGATACTTAAAAATTTACGTTTTACATAATTTACAAATAATATAAAGAAAAAGAACATTTTGGCAATTTCTGATCTCCATAATTTTAGAAAATTGTCCGGAGATCAGGAGTTGCATGAAAAACTAATAATATATAAAATTTACACTAATGATCAATAAACCAAAAATAATTTAGAAGTAGACGTAGAGGAAATAGCGAGAAAAGGAACAAAAAATTTACTAAGTAAAACAGGAGGAATGAAAAAATTAGGAGGAATTTCAATCTGAAATTGAAAATGGGGAAATGGAGCTCTTTTGGGATATTTAAGATAGAATTTCATTGCACATAGGCCCATTGATCAGCTGAGAGACCTCTGAGCTTATTTTATTTCTTAATCAATTTATGATGCTGCACCTGAAACGAAGCTCCTTTGGGACATTTAGAATACAATTACCAAGAATGGATGGGATCTGATCAGCTGAGAAACCTCAGAGGCTAATTCCTCTCGTAATCGACTTACGGTCCTAAAATTTAGATGGAGCGCTTTGGGACACAAAACAACATTTACGAGATACGGAAGCGTACTGATCAGCTGCATGGCCCCTGGCTAATATCTTTCGAATCCAACCTTCGTTTTTTCGACATTTTTCCTAAAATTTTCGAATTTGATCCCGTGTGTTACCAGGGGTTCAGAAAAATTGAACTTCCGAGTAGGTTTTTTATTAGCGAATTTTTGAAGAAAATTAAGCTATTGCTCTCGCCGCAAAATTGTTAGAATGTGAATTTTTGAAAAATGTTTATGTAGAAATCCGTTTCAGGCAATTCTGAATCATATTCTGTAGTTTAACGCATTTTTTTATATATATATGTATGTATGTATGTGTCATTCCAGACGATAACTGTCCGTAGAATTGTGCTAGAAACTTCAAAGAAATTTTAAAATGTTAAGGACACAAAACGAAAATTCAAGTTTGTTGGCCAGTATGATCGGACTACATCTTCGGGTTGAAATTTTCAAAAATGTAGTCAAAAATTTCAAAATAGTCTGTTTTTTGCGATTTGTTGTGCGAAATAATTTTTTCAGCATACTAACATGTGGTATATTCGGAATCAGCGTAAAATTTCCAATAAAAATATGTATCAAGTTTTCAAAAATTTCAAAGTTGAAAAATCAGTCAAAAAACGAAATAATGCCTTTCGCTAGTTGTAAAAATAGGTAATATTTGGATGAAACATTGTCCAAATTCAGATAGAACTACTCTTATGGAAGTATCCCTGTATAACCAATCCTAGAACCATGCTGTTTAAAACGTAAGTAGTAGGTGCTTGTTAAAAAAAAAAAAAAAAAAAAAATGTAATCACAACTGATGAGTTTACTCTGTGAAATATTCCGTCCTCCGATTCTCTCGGTCGCTCTCTTTAATGTTTTACGCTCAACTGTTTTAGGACTTGATGTAGCTTTAATACTGACTGTGGCTTAGAAAATATCAGCCATGAAATTATGAAAAAGTTCTAAAATGTAATCGCTCAACTGTCAGTAACGTTAATCTCAAGGTTTACTCTGTGAAATCCATTATGTTTCCCGTCCTCCGATTAATGTATATTGTATCGGTAGTATTGAATAAATGTCTAAAACGACCACATTTAATGTTATTTACGCTCAACTGTTTTAGGGACTTGATGTAGCTTTATCCATACTGACTGCGGATGGCTTAGAAAATATCAGCCAGCTGAAATTATGAATATATATACTAAAGTTCATCCCTTATGAGGGATGGTTAGGGTGGTTAGGGATGGTTAGGGACGTTCAGACCCAAGGCCTCGCTCAGCTCGGCCGTCAGTAACGTTAATCTCAAGGCCTCCCTCCACTCGGCCGTCAGTAACGTTAAGCCTAAGGCCTCGTTTTATTTTATGTCAAGATTTGATGATGTTATGATAGGATACATTTCAACTGCCTTCAATACTGACCACATTGGACATCAAAATCTATGAATATTTACTTACATTTGTCTTTAAATCTACAAGATTAGTTTAATAATAATAAAGTATGAGTACCTCCTAATTATTTTTTATGATTTGATTCCATGTTTGTCTATCAAAATCATAAACTGAAATTTCTCTACACGATCAATAGCGACTAAAATGTCGAATATTTCTTCAAAATTCGCTCATGGGGTCATGCTGCATGACTGGACTTTTTTTTAGATTGTGTGTTCGTTGTGAACAGTTTGCATGTACTTGATTTCTTCAAATAATTTTGTTTATTATCATGAAGCACTTTTTACAAATTTAGATTTTACAACCAAATGTTGACACAAATGCCTTCAGAAATTCCAAATGTTGACATTGACATTTTCAGTTCCTAATGTTGACACTTATGGTAAATATTTCTTTTACCTAATTTCTCAGCAACACAGCGATGTGGACTTAGTTATGCCAGTTGGAGAGTTCACTGGTTAAAGGTTCTAGTTGATCGCTAGTCCCTAGACAATATCGTTCCATTCCTAGTAATTTATTTCAGCGATTCGTCCATTGGCTTATATCTATATTAGATAATCCCTTTTAACCGTTTCTCTCCCTTCATCTGAAGTATCCTGCTGGACTCCGTCTCGTTCTCCACCAATGTCACTGAAATTCCCAGAACAATTTAAATCGTCCTCGCTGTTAAGTGTCGAAGGGTCTTATTGGTCTGATTCAGTTGATGATTCTGACAGTGATGAGTAAAAAACTCTCCTTACAAATGTTTGATCGGCCACAACTTCTTTTTCCTCTTAATTTCTTCTTTTTGGCAACAGTAAGTTTTTTTTTTCTCATTCATATTGTCCCTTTAGGGTCAACAAAGTTGTCAACTTTAGGAATCGAATATCAAATTTGGAAACAGGCTATGTCAACTTCAGGTTTCATTATAAATGTAACGAAGAAATTCAAGTATCTCTATATTCGCCAAGCTGATTTAAACACAAATACCCACTTTACAATGAAATTAAAAGTTTCCCCTAATATTGACACAGGTTTCAACATTAGGACACAAACACGTTTTATGGAACCTAATGTTGACACGGAACAAAACCATATTTTTCTGTTGAAATTTAGGATTTTCATGCTTACGCCTTCTTCCTCATGTTATTTTTAGATTTAGATCATCAGAATTTATATCGTAATTTTTACTAATGTACCTACTTGACTGATAACATTTAAATTTCTAGACTCACCACACTAAGCTGCAGAGCCGACACTAGAGTGACAGGTTTCGGTTGTCATCATCATTGAGTTCCTGGTTGATCCGTAAAACACAATACGTCGTGCGGTATTGACGATCCGGCGCCGTAACTCTGACGCAATGAGTTACGGTGACGCATCCTTCCGTACAGATACGTTAACGGATCGCAATCCGGAAAAAACGTAATCGTCTAAAATAACCTTCTAGGGATAATTTCCTTCCATGGATTTAGCGTTACAACTAGATCCGTTAAGGGCTTGACGTGACTTTAAGGTGCGGTAAAGTTTTTCGTTACCGCACGCCGTATTCAGACCGACGGATCTCTAGGAACTCTCTAATATCACATCAGCCAGACGGTTTGTTACGTTCATTATAATCAGACGAATCGGTCAACCTCAACAATTACTTTGGTAACCGCCGAATGACGCCAATTTTGATAATCTACAGCGTCTCGTTTTCTTATTTTTTTATTTTTATTTTTTAAATTTAATTGACAACATTTGGATAATTGTCAACAATTGGTGCTTTTACCCTATACTGTTTTAATAAATTGTAAACCACTGATTTGCGTAGAAGGGCTACAAAATACCGAAATGATAAATCTTTGTGTAATAATTTGCAGCTTTTTTTTTTTTTTTTTTTTTTTTTTTGTTCCAAAATGTGAACGTTTCACCAGAAATGGCATTCCCCTCTCACCCATCAACCGTCTTCGATTTTTAAAAACTCACTTTCTGAAGAACCTTACCTAATTATAAACAATATAATTTTGCGGCCGCTCGATCCGCTGATTCCCAGACGAGACGTTTTTATGTGGATCTCGAGGGTTTGTTGGCTCCGCTTGTCCGATTTTTGGCATTGCCGATTTCGGTACTCGAAAGTTCCCTTTCGTCAAAGGAGTTCCAAGTATTCCCAAGTCAATGAATTCGCTGATCGTGAAAAAACAATCTTCCGTTCCCGCTCTTGCAATTGTTTATGAAATCCACATTGGGGCGATTTTTCTTCTGCGAATGCCCCGAGACTTATACGGGAAAGGCGATGCCAGGGGAGCAGGGATCTGGACCAGTTTTTAAGTCTCATCTTTTCCGTCTGGGTTTCTTGAGTTCTGCGGAACCATTTTGCGCCTTTGCAAGATCGCCGATCTTTGAAGCCTGGTGGAAATTATTATCTCAGGTCACGGATTCTGTGTGGAAGAAGTGTGCACTCGTATGGGATTCTATATCGCAGTGTTCCCATTTGAACAACAAGAAATCGTTAAATTTATAATTTGTAACAGTATTTCAGTCCAAAAACGATCATCAACAACTTAGGTCATAAACAATTTTTGAACCAAATCATGTTGAAAAAAACATTTAAATGTCGTTAATTTTCGCTTAAAAAATCATAAAAACTTCTAAAAATCAAAAAATTGAATGCCGAGTTTTATTTACGAGTAATTTGAGATTTTTTGCCACAAAAATTTTTTTTTACAATGTTGTACTCAAATTTCTGCTTTTCGATAACTACTATTTAACATATAATGTGAGAGCTTGCTTGAAAACTCGGCATACGATCATGCTGCAAACTCGAACCTTTAGGTTTATTATTTTCAATAAACCTTTGTAATCAAGAGAGAAAAAATGAAAACCCCCTGAAAATATTTTGGTTTACATTTTCGTAGAATCCAAAAATCGAAGAAAAAAAAAAAATGAAAATATTATACCAAACTATTTGAAACTTGGTTAAATTCTGGATGGTCTTAGAGCTCGGCATTAAATTTTATCAACCCTAAAGGGTTCTATTAAAATCGAGATTCGAAAACTTTCCAAGTAACAGTTGTTATAATTGTTTGCTTGTCAATGATAAATTTAATTCCAAAGAATCGATTAAAACTACACGCAGCTTTACGTTGAATAGTTCGCTTTCTTCGCTTTCCCTGAGGGCTTGAACATCGAAAAAAAACCTTCGAATTTCTAAGCGCGAGAAGCTGGAGAAATTACGTGCTGCTAGCAGATCGATTTTATAGAAGATCAAGCTCAAAATTCCATTAAAAAATCGCTAGGTAGTGATGCTGGAATTTTGCCTTGTTAATATCAGCTGATATAAGGCCAACATTGGAATTGTAAGGTGATATAGTTCTTTGGAATTTATTATTACGTTGCGAAATCGAGTTTATTAACTATTTCTAGCGATGTACCTATTAGTGAAGTATTTCGCTAAATTTCATCTCTTAAATTGCTCCCAAGTCTACGTATAGGGTAGCCGAAGCATTGTTTCCACTTTCGAGTGATTTAAAAGTTGTGGTCTCCTCTAAATCAAACGGCTGTTGTTTTTTTACAGTGATGAAATGTCTACTCGCATTCTACGGTTTAGTCTATTCTGAACAACTTTCGTTCCGTATCTTTATCGCTCCATCTCTATGTTGACATGGATATGTCTTTGCTCTGGGGGGTCAACCAAAAATTTCCGTCATGCAAAATTTGTGTCACAATTTCAGTGTTTTTCACGTACAACCCAGCCGTTGCTAGGGGAATGGAACTTCCGCAGTTTTCATCGCACATAAATTGCTCGCCACTCGTTGTAAAGCGCTTGATTTATGTGATAAATGTTCACATCTCAAGCTACCAATTTCCCCCTAATTACGTACCTGGCTATATTTCTAAACTAAGTTGATTGGACTATAAACAATTTTAATAAGCCGGTTACAATATTCTTAACGTAAAGCAATAGCATCATTTTTACTCCACTCCATAGGAAACATTTTCATCGTCTTGACAACAGTCGACTGTTAACAACAACTCATTGTAGTGGCTTCTCGCCACAGTTATTTTCAACATTTCTATAGGTAAGTAAACCGTTGTTTTGTTGGAATTAGTGGGGATGCGGCCATGCGGCCCAGGGATTTGTTTAAAGTTAAAGGATTTGTTTACAACTCTCGAGGACAACCGTTATGAAATCTCCAATCAAAGACATATCCATGTAACATGGTATGTGCTTGCAAAGCAGATATTGGAACTCGTTTACGAGTTGTTTAGTTTGGTACTTTCTTTGAGCAGGGTTATAGATCAGTAATTTTAAACTACTTCCTTACCCAAGTTTTATCTGTGTGTGTGTTAAAAAAATGTGTGTGTGTGTGTGTGTGTCTGTATTTGTTTGTGTAATCCTTGTAACTAGCTTAATTTACACAACTATTTATTAACTTAATTATTAACTTAATTAACTTAATTATTTATTAACTTAATTTATTCAACTTCATGGTATGTGCAGGTTAGGGTGAAGTGGTCCCCTATTTTGTTGTTCCCAAATCAATGGTTCACTCGGCGAATGTGCTAACGTAAATTCCATCATCCATCATTTCCTCACTCCCCCGTTTTCTGATCTCATTCAAATTCGGAGGATAGGTGGGAGAGGTTAATTTGAGCATTCCTAGCAATTTCAACTTATTTCTATCAGTAGCTATTGTGCATGCGCGAATATGTATTTGTTTTTAAACGAGCCTAATTTCAACAGTTTTTATCTGATTTTGATGACATTTTCCGAGAATGAGCGGATTAGGCTGTAAATGGTCCACTATTCCATACTTTTCAAATCGTTACTCCGTTTTGTGGCTGCGCAAACGTAAATTTCTTCAATCATAATTTTGTTATGCCCATGTCGTCCAATCCCGTTTAAATTTGGTGCATAGTTGGGGGGACAATGGTTTAATTGTTTCATGTTAATTTCAACCTGATTGCATCGTTATTAGCTCTTGCGCATGCGCGAACGTTTGTTCCGAGAACAACATATAGTTTTCATCAGATTTTGATTAAATTTTCTGTGAATTTGTGGGATAGGCTGTATGTAGATTGTACCCTACCAATTTCATTTTCTCGAATCATTGCTCCATTCTGCGCATGCGCTAACGTAAATTAATTTAATTATAATTTTTCCGTTTTTTTTTTCAAACAACTTCAATGTGTATTGTGGGGTCTTGGAACTGCAAAAGTTTGAACCCTTTTCGGAGGCACGATGTGCCATGTTCTGATCATTTATTACATACGGGGTTTAATAATTTTAGACCAATGTTCTGCGCAGGACACACAAAAATAATAAACCATTGTGTAATAATTGGCAGCGTTTTAGCTCAACATGTAACGTGGCATCGATATAGAATTGTAAACGGCAAGTTAGATATTTCTTCCGTTTGAATTGTAGGAGTAGGGTTTGTTAAACCGAGCTGCAGAGTGATATTTTGAAAAATGAAATTATGGAAAACCTATATTTCTGCCTCGCCCCCAAGTCTTCGATCTGGTCTAACTACTATAATCAAAAGAGGTAGATTAGTAAGAATAGATTAGGTAGGCATACCCGATCTAAAAATGCCCTGAAAAAGGTCTCTGTATGCAAATACAGCCACAATACCCAAAGATGATTTGATATTAAAAGTTGATTCAGAAGTGTGAATGATAAATGATCAGATGCGTTAGGGAGGTTGAGAGGCGTAGATACGGATCTGTTGCCGATGGCGAGGCATTACTTGAAATTCGTTACTTATAAATCAGAAAGGGGGTTCAGAGAGAAGAGGACGGCCTCAAGTTTGGCCTCTCACTGAAGGAAACGAGTCGAGAAAAATGAACGGGGTCTCGGAAATATAAATGAGTAGGTGTGGTTGACTATGGGGAGACTCAGAAGGAGGAGGGAGTGTTGGGAAGGGGCAGAAATTGATTGACGGAGGGGTGGCATGCCAGGGATCAACTCGCAACAAAGGATCGGAGGTGGCGGCGTGGGGCGGCGGAGGGGAGAAGTAAATATGTGACACAACTTGAAAAACGAAGACGACGATTCTTAGTAGGTAGGTACCAACAAGACTGATAGGTTTTGATGGAACCACACAGTAGGGATAGAACAGGATCTCTTTCCTGTGACTGATGCTCCCGGGTCATTATGACTCCCTAACTAGCGTTGATTGTCGTTCTCCAGAGAGCTGCCCTTTTTTCTGAATTGATCGAGCCTCCTTCGCACTAACGAGCCATAACTAGGAAACCTTTTTTATCGTAAATAGTTTATCATAAATAAGGAACTTCATTATATCTCTTCTCGAGGCTTATACTTTTTTTTTGAGTTCCATACTCAAAAAGGTGCTTAATAAATCAAAGTGAATGGGTTCACTTAGGGTTTCATTGGCACAACATTGATGTCACCCATCCCAAAAAGATTTTTCTCTGATCAACGTCTGATATAAATCTTCAAGTCACTCTCTACTCCATTTGAAGTGTCAAAAGTACATGTCACCGATAACTATTCCCCCTAAATTATGAATATAGATCACTTCATTGAATTTTTACATTTTCGTTTCTCTTAATAGCTGATTGCATGATGTCTGATGGAACATTCATAGGTAAAATTTGTTTCGTTTTACAAGGCCAGAGGAAATACGTGTAATTCAGTGGACCTTTTCTGTTATCCGACTACCAGCAGCTCCAGAGCTGCCTCCAGATAATGCACGACCGCCAATGGTTGGAGTGCGAAAATGAGTGTAAAGCATGAATGTAAGCAGCATCGTGTATTAAAACATTTAAATCATACCCAAAAGAGGAATAATAGCCAAAAATAAATGTAGGTACTTTGATCTAACTGTATCGTAAAGATCAACGAAATTCATTTTAAATAGAAGAAATGAAGCACGCGCACTAGTGAAAACGACCGAGGAGTGACGGAAGGCTAATATAATAAGCCTAATGTTTTCCAGTTTCATTGGTTATATTTCAAACAACCACTAGATAACGAAGATATCAATACATTAGATTACGTTGGTGGTCGTATACTATCTGGAGGCAGCGCTGGAGGTTCTGGCGATCGGATAACAGGAAAGGTCCAATTCAGAGTTATGGAATAAATTATAATTACAGGAAAACCATTCAGTTTTTGATCACATAAAATTGCTCAAATTTCAAAAAATGTGTGACTAATTAGCAGGAGAACTAGAACATTAAAAAATGTATTCATACCATTATGCCGAAGAATGGACTTACATTTCATTCGTATTTGCTTAAAAATCGATTAATAAACTTCCAATATTTTAATCGTTTATTCGCATTTGTGGTTCACGATTTATTTGAACCCAAAGTGTTTAAATTTCAACACAACGTTCTTAATATACCTTGAAAATTTACGAAAATACGCTCATACGATCATGATACATGACTAGATCTTTTCACCAAAGATTTTGAGAGCCAATAAAATGGAACTTCTCCAATATTTATGTTTAGTGGCGACATGATAAGAATGTAGACTCACATGTATACAAAAGAGCAGGTCAGGGAGATGACTTCACTCATGTCATGACTTCATTTTTGTGACTATTAGAGGAGAAACTTGAATATCAAATTAATAAACCTTCCAATATTTAAATGCTTTAAATGGAAATCAACCAAGAATTGATTCAACTCAAAATTGGTTGTTTATTATTCAACTATACAATTTTCCAACCACTCTTTAAAGAAAAAAAATATATATCTTTTGAAACTGCGAATAGAGAATATAGAATAGAACTAGAATAGATAATATAGCAGATCGTTATTATTGTGCCTACGTATGAGAATGTAAAGTTTACTATTGAAGGAGAATATTATCAGAAGGAGAAATCGCCTAAATTTTCTTATGAGTAGTGTTATTCCATTTGCCGGAATCATCGGAAAAGACAGGAGCAAGATCATTACGGATACATAGCGTAAAAACGGCACATTATATCACTATGGTCTCCAGTAGAGTGAATTTACTGTTCCAAGGAAGTAAAGAAATCAATCAACATAGAATACACCTATAACCTACCTACCTATATGATAGAATATTCAATGGGGAATTTTCATGTTTATTAGAAAGATATAAGCAAGAGCTTCCCAAAAAGGTGCCATAGAATGGGTATTTAACCATAGGAAGGCTCAAGAAAATAATTTGCTCGATAACGTCACTTCCCCCTCCCGACTGGAGGGGGAAACCCTTCATCTCCTTTGCGCGCGAGTGATCTTCCTCCATGTATATTGGCCAAAGTAAACGGTATTTCGAGCTGAAAAGGTTTGCAAGTGCGCCAAATCTGAATCTGAGGTCGAAAGTGTCAAATTCTAACAGATAAAAGTTCCCTTCATTGCACTGCCTCATACGAAGAAATTCGTTGATTTTTTTACTGAATTCAAGAGAGCAGAAATCAGTAAACTAACGTGCCCTTAGCGTCGGGGAGAGATCAATTATTTGATATTGGCCATTTGAAATCCCAAATCCATTTCCCGTAGATATGACTCAGAATCGTGTCCGCAACAAGAATTATTATCAAGTGCCCGCAATTAGAAAATATCATGAGGAAGGGGACGAGACTACGTGATGCCATTTAAAGAAGGCCCTTGGCTTTCAGGGGGAAAAATGAATAAAACCAGAAAACTCCTACTCAACTCGTGTGGAGGATCTCCAATAAATTGTTATCATAATCTCGGGAGGAGGGTTAAGACCATTACCGGCGCTGTGTATGACATTATAATGGGAGGCCGGTTGCGTTCGGGGATGCGTGCGTAGCCGCCCACGCTCCCACTGGGACTCCGGTGCCGTTGGAGGATTCCAAGGGGTTCATGCCGAAGAAAGCAAAACTTGAGCATGATAATTGTAAGGAATTGCAATGCATTCCGCCCACGTTATTACTTTCCCTACAAACCGAAAGGATACAATTTGAATCTCGTACATTTCGGTATCGCATCTTTATTCATTCACTTGCTGGTTCACCCCTGCGTTGCACAGGTTGACTTGAATATATGTAAGATCCGGATCTGATTGGAAAAAAAGTCCTTACTTAAAAGTAATCACTTAAAGCACTTACTTATAGATTACCAATCAGCACCAAACTACTGAGATCAACCCCCCCCCCCCCCCATATTTCAGATTAAAAATATTCTTGATAGGTTACCCAAAAGAACGTTCAGACTAATCCAATTTCATTCGTCCGAACATCAGACCACCAGTTCGTTCGGTGATGACCAAATTATTCCTTTTTACCACCCCCTCCCCCTCCATTTTTTCCTTACCATAAACACCTCCCTATGGTTGAGGCTAGAAAACGTTTTAATAGATTATGATTGGGGTTGAAGTAATATAAACATATTCGCCCAATTAGATCCCCAGTTTGTTCAGTGATGCCAAAGATTCCCATTTCCAAACCCCCTCCCCTTAAACACCCCTATAGTATGGAATTGAAAATGTCTAAGTAGGCTGCGGTTTTTTATTGGTATCCAAACATATTTAATCAATCAGGTGTTCTCAGTTTATTCAGTGATGTCCATTATACCATGGTCCCCAAGCTCCTCCCCCAAAACACTCTCTATGGGTTAGATGGGAAAACGTGAAGTAGTCTGCGATTCAAGTAAGAGTATTTCAAACATATCTTACCAATCAGCTCCCGTTTATTTTGCGATGTCCAAGAAAACCCCATTTCACCCCCCTCCCCTCCAAAAAACCCTGCTAGTCGGGTTTGAAAATTTCAAGTACCTAGTCTGCGATTCAAGTTGGAGTAACCCGAACAGATCAACAATCACGTCTCCAGTTTATTTACTGACGTCCATGATACCCCATTTCATCCCCCCCCCCTCTTCCAAAACACCCCCTATGGATCAGATTTCGAAAATTTTAAGTAGCTTGTGGTTCAAGTTAGAGTAATTCAAACATATTCGACTATCAAATCCCCAGTTTGTTCAGTGATGACAAAGATACCCCCTCCCCCCCCCTCCTTCCCAAAAACACCCCTTATGGAGCAGATTTGAAAAATTTCAAGTACCTTGTGATTTAAGTTAGAATAATCAAAACATATTCTTCCAATTAGATCCCCAGTTCGTTCAATGCTGTTCAAGATTCCCCATTTCACCCCCTTCCCCTCCCCTGAAACTCCGCCTCTGACGCAAATTCAAAAAACTTCAAATAGCTCAGAAACCGTGATAAGCGGACAAACATATGGATAGACAGACAGAGAGAAATCGAGACAATGGTACGCGGAAACGGAAATTAAACGCGAAATTTCATGATTCTAATCAATGTACCTCACAGACACACTTACGATTCTATTATTATAGATTTCGGTATAGCACAAAGCGTACTAAAATGCAGTTTTTCGGTATTTTTACCGGTTGATGTTGCAAATATCGATAAATGAACATTACGTGGTACAACCTGAAAAAATACCCCAAAATCATGTATTACTTAGATGAGGCAATTGAATACTCAGTAAAAATAAAACTCAGTACTTCACAATTTTTGCACTTTTAGAGCCGAATCGCGCACTTATAGAACGGAATTACGCACTTAAAGAGCTTTTAGACTTTTTTTTTTTTTTTTTTTTTTTTTTTTGTGCGTACTAAAAAACTCGAGTGACAGTTTATTTCATCGTGAAATTTCAAGTAAAATTTGAATCTATTCGAAAAAATGGGAATTCCCATTTGAAAAACGTAGTTAGTCTCAATTGCGCACGTCTGCTCAATTGAACAATGCACAATTTTGTCATTTTATGAAATCTACGGAAAAAAATTGTGATGATTAGCGTTTGTCCGAATTTTACTCCTACAATTTCAGAGGGATTAAAAGGTATTTGCAAGATCGTATGAGCAAATTTTCGTAAATTATTGTAATATGTAATGTTATATTTTTTTAAATTGATGTGTGATTGTTCATTTTTGCACATTACTGAGTGCATAGGGTATTTTTAACCAGGTACCTATTTTATTGTAAATAACTGGTTCAGAATTAATTTCTGCGATACAACTTAAATCTTACTAGTTGCTTCAGGAAATCAATGACAATCAACATTTGCGGAGGTTTGTGGAATAAACGGGTTGAAATTTCCCAGTCAGCATTGCATTCCCTTATAAAAAGGGAAATTCCCTTTGAAAAAAAAAAAAAAAAAAAAAAAAAAAAAAAAAAACTTATAATTTGGAGATTTTACTAACCGATATTTACACATCTTTTTTTTTCAACTGTCAACTGTATACCACTACTTTTCAATACCCGTTTTCATATGAGAAGAGATTAAGTAAATAATTAAAAATTAATTCATAACTTAAGGATGTGACATATTGAGGGCCGGTTTATCAACTGCATTTGCTAGCCTGAATAAAGTACCTATGACAGAGTCAAATCTCTGACTATCCTCGACACAACTGTTTATCAATTTAGTTTCACTGCTCAGTTATCCTATAATTGCTGATTATTGTGACTGACCGCCTGGGGTTCAGTTGCCGTTCTATATGCTCAGTTAAATGAGTAATGGAATCATTCGTGATAGCTTATTGTAATAAACTTATACCTCATATCGTCCATGTTCCTTTCCTTCGTGTTTGAAAATTGTGGACTCTGATTCAGACTGGGAATTGAAACAGTCTGATTTCTCAGATGGAAAAAAAAAAAAAAAAAAAAAAAAAAAAAAAAAAAAAAAACATGGACTTTCTCGCTAGGGTAAGAGCGAGGTCTTGTCCAGATTTGTTCTTGATAGTGGAAAATGTAGATTCCCTTATATGATTTCATTTAATGAAAGGTACCTACATTATTTGTTCTGTTTTGGAAAAGTAGAAATGCATCGTAGGCAGGAAGACAAAGGTTATAGTGTTGAAGGGTTGAATAGAGTATGTTCTGCGTACGTTCCTTCCCAATGAGCTTCGTTCTGTGTAGTTACAAGGAGGTAGGTACATAAGCACTTTTCTCTTTCCCAACGCCTCGAATGCCAATGAGGAAGGTTTGTCGCAAGCCTAAAAAACATTTTCTGGAACTGTTGAAAAGTTCGGGATACATATTAAGATCATATGAAGGTTGTAAAATTAATAAAGTGTCTACACCTTTTATTTATTACAAATGTAGGGAAAATACAGTGAACCATTGAATTGAACGTCATGAGTTCATTTAAAGGTTGAGAACTGGTATTTCTTTCAACATTTGTAGAAAAAAATAACAGATATAACTTCAGCGATTCACGAAAGAAAGGATTCACCATTGATACGATGATGCTAAAGAAAGAGGTTATGGAAAAAAATTACGCCTAAAAGCTTAGGCCTGGCGGTTGCTATGGAAACAACTAAATACCGCAGTGTTCCAACCTAATTTCGTGGGAATATTTTACTGTTGTTGTAGCATACCTGCTTTCCCCGTGGTGAATTCTGATCAGTAGTTAGTCAGCAGCCATTTTAAGATTAATAAACGGTATCTGAAAGTCCAACACATTTTATCCTCTGTCTAATTGTAATTAGAAATTTGACTGAGCGTTGACAAACCCTTTTGTAAAAATCTTCGGTGAAAAAATTTAATTTGACTTTTCCCCATCTGAATCAGATTAGTCGAAACATTGCGTCGTGGCTGTCGAACGTAAAGCCTAGAATAGCTACTCACCTGACTTTACATCACATACGGAAAACGCTTCAAGTATTTCTTGTCTGAGCTTCTAATATTTTTGGGGAATTGCATAGGCTCGTCTACTACCTGTAGAATAAGGTATGACGTTTAGATAGGTGGTTGGAATGGTTATTAGTTTTTTTAATTTTGGGGAGTTTTTATAATGCATGTTTTGGTGTCAAACTGAATATGGTTGTGACAGGAGCATGAGTACGGTGTGAATTTTGCATTCGTATGATTAATATAACTAAATTTACGGTATCAGAGTGGAAGGAAGTTAATTTCAAGCATAACTTCTTAGTCGGGAGCAAAAGGCAAATCACCTATTCTTGTTTCAACGCGGTGATGGAAGACCGGGTTAGAACAAAAAAAGGAGGTTTCAACCCAACAGGTAATGACCTCGGAAAAAGGTCGAAAACGCGTAGGCGGGTCGGTTGTTTTGACTGGGATCTCCTCAAGATCTGACCGCAGCCTCTCCGGACCAGACGGCCTGGACTTGGGTCGACAGACTATCCCTTCTTCCGTATTCACGTGGAATCATCTTCCCTCAAAAACCCTCCTCAGATAAAGGGTGGTAGGTTTTTTGTATTATTTTCGTTATGTCCTATGGAAACCAGAAGAAACTCGGAGAGCATAAAGAGAGGCAAAAAAATCGAGTTTTTACCTGAAAAAGGATACCCCATTGTTGCTTTCACTTTCCATAGCAACCTGCCACCTTCACAAAAACCCGTCTGAAATAACCTTAATATTCCAAGGGCCCCCTCACTCCCTCTTGGCCTGTCTGGGATTTTGGAATCATCATTCTCTCCTCATCTTATGATGACGAGTTTGGGGGCCCTTTATTACGGAGCTATTCAACCCACACTCATTTACCGCGTAGGGAGGCCTCGGGAGTTGTGATGATTTCCAGAACGGGAAGATGCGGTTGCAGGCTTGTTCCAAGACGAAGTACACGTTATTCTCCTATTAATTATTTATTTACAGTTACAGCTCAACTTCTAAAAGTTACAATCTGCTGCCACATTTTTATTCAGATATCTCCTGGATTTAGATGAAACCCGCTACTGAGGTATACCGACTTCCTTCTGCTTAGTCGCGATAGCCCAAATGTGAAAACATTGCAAACCAGATTAGAGCTGAATTATACAGGGTGATTCCCTCGCAGATGCAAAAAAACAATTCGGGTGAAACTACATCAAAAATGGAGTAAAATGCCGCCAACCGCATATTTTTATCTCAACCCGTTCTCGAGATATGTTTTTTTTTATAGGCTTTTTCAGGAATACCGTGTTTTTTCATTTTAAACTCGGATTTCTCCACTTTGCCTCATTTAATTTCAACTTTAAACCTCATTTTCGGTATTGGCATTAAATTTCCTATAAGAATAGTGTACTTTGGTTCTTAAGAAGCACCATCCAAAGACCCTCACATCAGCCCAAACGTTGACGATTTTGAAAAAACAATATTTCTGAAAATCTTTAAAACTTTACTACTCTTTTAAAAAGAATCCTGGAAACTGGCAAATCTCATGAAAACTGCTTCATCTAATACTCTTTCCAACGGTGTTATCAATTTTACTTTTATTTTGTTATTTAGGGGAGAAAACAATGTTTTAATGTTAAAAAATGTGGGTTTTTCAATGAAATTGTTGGTTTTCTCGAAAGATGACCCTCCATGAACCAACGACTATGGGGTCGGTTTCTATGTATTTTTTCTCGCTGGATCGAATGGAAACTATTGCAGATCTCTCAACTACGTTATAATTGAGTTTTACACTTTAATTAACTAGTTTTACCCCATAACACACATACATTTAATCGTAACAAACAACTAAACATTTGCGATTTTAAGTGTAAAACTCGGTTCGTCTAATACCGTTGGAAAGAGTATTAGACGAAGCAGTTTTCATGAGATTTGCCAGTTTCCTGGATTCGTTTTGGAAGAGTAGTGAAGTTTTAAAGATTTTCAGAAACATTCTTTTTTCAAAATCGTCAATGTTTGAGCTGATGTGAGGGCCTTTGGATGGTACTTTTTATAAACTCGTACACTATTCTTATAGTAAATTTAATGCTGATTCCGAAAATGTGGTCAAAAATTAAAATTGAATGAAGTAAAGTGGAGAAATTTGTGTTTAAAAAGAAAAAAACACGGTTTTCCTGAATAAACCTTTAAAAAATCATATCTCGAGAACCGATTGAGATAAAAATATGCAGTTGGCGGCATGTTACTCCATTTTTTATGTAGTTTCACCCAATTTTTTTTGCATCTGCGAGGGAATCACTCTGTATAGAGATTAATACCAATTACATTTTCAACACGTTCATTGGTAAGGAACTATTACATGTAATAGGTTGCAGGAACATTAGTAACAGCCTTCATTCCTGATTGGATCGCTTCTAATCCACATCAGGGAAACAAAGCATGTGATTGTTACACATCATAAAAGTACCAATAGGCACTCGATTTCTGTCTTTATATTTTCGATACCCTTGGGTCATACTTGTGTCAACTCCCGAAAAATCTGATTTGTTCTAGTGAAATAGTAGTCTCAACACAACATTCGTCAGTGGTGAATTCTGGAAACATCCACATATATCTCACAAGTGTTACGCTCGAATTTGAGTGGTGCTTTGGGAGTAGGTACATAACCTCAAGAATATTATCTATATCAACTTGGTCGCGCATATAAAACTTAAAAAAAAAAATCAATGATGATCTCCAACATTGTTTTCTGTTTGTTCTAACAACAGAATGTAACATTCCAAATCTCCTATTGTCCGTATTACGGTCACCATATATTCATTAGTCTTAAAAATCATTTTGAAAGCACGTAAAACATGAGAAAGCCGCTGAATTCAGTTGGAAGACAATATTTTCTTACCCTTAGATTAAAAAAAATGAAAACTTTCATAATTTAGAGACCAACCCTTGAAAACTAGTGATGCAAAAAGGAAGGTGTAATTTACAGGAGCTCTTGGTATTGAAATAAGAAGAACAAGCAATTCGATTCACTTGAGATAGATAACCTTAGCCTAAACTTCAATAGCAACAAAATCAAGCTGGCAACACAATGGCTTCAATGACAACACAATTACGTTGAATATTTGTATTTATTGAGTGACTGTGTGTATTGGTGCGGGTGTCGGGTCTTGGTGGGTGCCTCGGCCGGCCCGGGAGCGTTCCCCTGGGCTTTCGGATGAAGAATGCGAAGACATTCTGATAGGTCACTTTCATTGAATTGAAGAAAAAAATTGCATTTCGCCCACCAAGGTTTAAGTTCAGATGAACTTGTGTTCCCTGGTGGTGTCGTGACATTATTCACAACAATATGTTAATATTTGAAAAAAATAAAGTTGACAATAAAATCAAGCGTTTTATCTGAATGATTCATAAGAAGAATATAAAATTATATATACTTCATAAGATTATACATACTCGTTTATATACAACATACAAATTATACACCATTTCGCAGAATAAGAAGTAAAAGTTTTTTGAGACCATAAGAGTAAAAGTCGGAGAATTAATTTTCTGGTCATTTACAAAATTGCTGCTGCGTATGAATTACGCCGATAAAATTCTGTACGGCAGCGTGGTAGAGGAATATTGGACATTGCTGTTGTTCTTGTGCCTAATAATCAAGATATGTATTCTTTATTGATACCAGACCTAAAGACCTGTACACTAGAGTCCATTAGAAAAATATCTTTTACTTTACAAACATTCAAGTCCGAATACGATTTGGCAGCAGGATATCTGAAAGGTTTGTTGAATTATATTTTCAATAATGCATTTTACAATATCTGAAGTGGATTAAGATGGGTTTTACTAGAACTTCCCCACACCGTTATTCCATACTTGAAGAACGAAAAAGCCTAGCCAAAATACACAGTACGCAGCTGCTTCTAAATCAAAAAGTTTTTACCTGTTTAAATGCAAAAAACAACTTACGAAGCCTGTTTATTGTGTATCAATATCGTCAGTCCCACGCCAAACTCACCAATCTGGAAAATCATAATTCTGAAAAAATCGCATTCCAGGTTTTTGCCACGCTTTGAAAAATGCCGTGAACAATATTTCGGCCTCAAATTCACATTAATGGAAGTGTTTTAGACTACATACACATTGCATAACTTTTCAATACTTTTCTTCTTCACGGCCTAATGGCTTTTTAGGGACCACATTGGTGGTTTTGGCACAGTACTATTTTTGTTGACTTATTCACATTGGTGAAATATAATTTTTTCGTTCTTTCCTGAACAGTGGAAGACCAGTGGTTTCTTCGATCAACCATGATTTATTTAATCATTTATTTGTTCCATAATTTTCAATAACAAAAATCAAAGTTTATTATAAAATATTACATTACTTAATAAAATTCAGGAAGTCAGAAATGATCACTGCTCATAATATGCCTACTGATTCTTCAGAGAGATGTGCGGCTGCTAATCAATTATGACGTAATGCTGATCATGATGGAGTATTAGAAAAGAATACGTGGTACCTACGCTTTTGGAATTGCAAGATCACGTTACATCTGTCGCAAGCCTTTCAATTTCGCTTTAGAACTAGCTTGCCGTAGGCTGTAGGTATGCAGTGGATGCGTTGGGTCGTGAGTTTCCGTTAACAATAAATTGTGGAAAAAGTGCCTAATTGGCGAATGTACAAAATCCACCGTTCCAATGCTGCGTAAGTACCAGATTGGTAACCTCGGCAAAGTACCAAACTGATGTATAAGCAAAATCCACCATGCCAAACCCGCATAAGTGTCACATTGGTGAAATCTGCAAAGTACCTACCTAACTGACGAATGTGAGAATCCCACCAAGCCAAATCAGACTAAGTGTCAGATTGGTCTCTTTAGCAAAGTTAGAAAAGCAATATTTCGACTAAGGCTAAAATGAACAGTTCTAAATCCCCTGTTTGGGGCATGCATAATGTATTTTCCTTTTAGTATAATGTGGAGTAGCCTAAAACATCTCAAACTCTTCCTTCATGTGAAATCACCAAAAAATGCAGTTTGGTGAGTTTGGCGTGGGACCGAAGATATGTTTAAAATTTTAAATGTTTGTCAAAATAAATGCCCAAGTATTTACAATTGTCTTTATAAGGCAAAGACTCACAATTACAGTTAAGGGATTGGTTAATATAGCAATAATCACGATACTTGACTGAAATATTTTTGTTAATGTTGATTTTCCATAATGAAAAACGGATCATTGATGTCATAACAATGTTTAGCCATAGTAAGTTTAAGTCAAACCATTTGCGAACCCAGAGAGCTCTGAGCTTGCTACTCTGATCAAATTGTCTTGGTAATGGTGCCAGAAAACTAACAGTACTGTACCCTATGGAACACCACAGTTCACTGTAACTGAGTTGCTAATAACATCATTTACCCTCGTACTTTGAGAACGATTTGATCTCTTGATCAACTTCAATGGTTATATGGTTACTTCAAGTTATTTAATTCAAAAGCAGCCTGCTCCGTGATTAGCCCCTTTTAGAACCCAAACCGATTTTTAGATATATATGATACTGTTCAGCTCCAAAAATTCCACAATATTCTACTATTGAGACATTTTTCAATTTTTTTTAGATAATGTCGGTGTAAGAGCAATGGGTATATAATTATTCATATCGAACTTATAACCACTTTTAAAAAGCAGAATCACAGTGGGAGATTTACATTTATCTGGGTAGACTCCATTCGAGAATATGAGATTAAAAATAAAAGCTAATGGTTCAGAAATAAAATCTGGAACCACAATAGTGAAACCTTGTTAGAGATGTTATTAGTCGTGAATGAGCCTGAAGGCTTAACTTTTTCTTAGATATTGCTAAATTTCTGCTGGAGTGACTGGTTTCAAAAATAGTGAATTGGATGGTATAGTTTTATGGATTTTGTTAATAATGTCATGAACGGAAGTATTAGGAGGAATGTTAATTTCATTCATAATTCTTTCACCTACTTGCGAGAAAAAATATTAAAAGAATTTGATATGTCAGCAGTATCTGTTAACCCCCGACTACAAGCTTCTTTAATTACAGATATGACTGATTTTACATTGGAGTGCTTGTATGCTGCTGTTTTTAGGGCACACCACTTTTGGGTCACCTCCTGCTTCTTCTATCAAATTTCGAAAATAAAGATATTTATGTTTACGCTAACTATATACCATGGTTAGTGACCACTAGCAGTAGTAAATTTGATTACACAAGGCACACGTTAGACAGGACAATGGCAGGCCGGAATCGAATCGCGATCGCAGCGATTCTGGAGGTATTTAGGTAGGTTCAGTCCAATATTGATTAGTTGATGTGTATAGTGGTGGTCTGGATGCTCGAGATCTCGCACCACAAATTTATATAACATCAAGTAGTCAATCCCTCAGTAAAAATTCCGGTTGGACGTACCGCCAGGTTCGCTGCGATCACGATTCGAATCCGGCCTGCCCCTCGTCTACTCACACGCTTGTACCTATTTTATGCCTCCATTTAATTCAATTGTTTCTGAAATTTCTACGTTGAGCCACCTACACAGTCGAATTCGAACAAATTATTCAGCGAGTCCCGATTTAGTAGTCTTCAAGCGTAGACGTATCATGCAGCGAAGTGGAAATGGATGCGATCGAGGCGTTGAATTATTCTAAAAACCATCAGGACACTGGAGGAAAGCCAAGCTGGACGCCAGGAATCGTTAATTCGCTCATAAGAGGGCTCATCAGTGACCAGGGTCCATCAGTTTGTGATTCGACCTGCAAAAAAGAGAAGAAAAAAAAAACTTCAGCTTATCGCTTCCTCTATCGCGCCACCTCCGGATACACGTAGAACTGACTTCTTCCGAATCAGCATCGCCGCATTTGATTTTATTCTGCGGTGCGAGCGATGCCAACGAATGAGATGAGAGGGGGTTCGCTAATCATAACACGGCCTCTCCATTATCATTCTAATCCCCTGTAGCCGAGAGGCGCACGTTAGGGGAACTACCGGTAAGTTCGCCGTTTGAATTCGTAACTACGATCACCTTAAGAAACTCTTCTGCATGCTTGTTGACCTCCCAGCAGCCCGCCAGGCTTTTTTTAAAAGTAGCCGTTGAGGGTTTGGAAAAACACTCTAAATAGGTTCCGCTTTCAAAGCTAAGAGTCTGTCAGAGTGGAAGATAATGCCCATTTTTCAAAATGAGTACAGTAAATATTGAAAGAAGAATTTCACTCTTTTGTCAAAAGTTCTAGCAAATAGAACTGTTTCCGTAGATCAAATGTGTTCTAATTCGTTCTTAGTTCTAAAGAAGACGTTTCGTTCTTACAGTTACAACCACCAAACTGATAGTGGGGCACCACACTTAATGTTTTGAAACTTTGCTTACGTTCTTCAAGAGAAAATGACTACCCAACCAATTTGACCTACATGGCATCTGACCACAAGAAAAAATTAATGTTCTTTTTATAATTGGAGACCAATAGGCATATTGCTCCTTCACGTTTAAAAGTTGATTAGTAAGATCCTACTCCATTTGAATGGCTTAGTAGAACTGTGATGTACCTATAATATTAATTTACAAATAAAGTTGTTTTATAAAAATAGAAGTTTTTGAGTTAAATCCAAACATTGTTTTGCGATTAGGTGATTACATTAATACCTATATAAATTTGACAAAACCGCACCATATATAAAATCTAATTGGCCAGCCCTACAAAATCGTTTCGTGGCCGGTGAAATTCTAACGTAAATTCATTTCTTGCATGAATACCGATTTGATATGAAACTTTTTCTGATCAAAGTTAAAATTTATGGTTCATAATTATTACAAAGTTGATGATACTGTCCGGACTCAAAAGGGATGTTCCTTGATCAGTTACTTAATGATTATAATTCAATGTCGGCAGTAAATTGCTGACCTTCTCAGTTCTATGCATTATTACCTACTAGCCGCTCCGGCTCGCTACTACGCTCGCCTCCACGTCCAGCCGGGGGGCAAGCCCCCCGGACCCCCCATTAAGTTGCTCGCTTCGCTCGCAACGTGTGGCATGTAGGGAATATTGCTCGCTTCGCTCGCAAAGTCTGGCATGTAGGATATGTTGCTCGCTTCGCTCGCAAAGTCTGGCATGTAGAAAATGTTGCTCGCTTCGCTCGCAAAGTTTGGCATTTAGGGGATGTTGCTCGGTTCGCTCGCAAACGGTAGATCTCTAAGGGTAGGTTTAACTTCTGTAGGGGATGCTGCTCGCTTCGCTCGCAAACGGTAGATCTCTAAGGGTAGGCTTAACTTCTGTAGGGATGCTGCTCGCTTCGCTCGCTTGAGGAAGTTATACTGCCCACCCAACTTGGCAGACGTTTTTTTCAGTTGGGAATTATTACAAACAAATTAAATCTTATAAAACTACGTGGAACCACGAAAAGTTTATTCGGGGATGTTGCTCACTTCGCTCTCAAGGTATACCTGTATATGTGTAGGACAAAGTCCGTATTTATTATTTGAAATGGCTCTCGCTTCGCTCGCAAGGTAGGTACCTATGTAGGCATACCTGCTCGCCTCGCAATGTTGTGACATCGAACCCTTCACGTCAATTCTTGAGCCTTCTCTCGTCCACGGCAGAATCATTTTAATCGCTTTGCTCGCTTCTGCTCGCAATTTGACCGAGTTCTCGTCACTTTTTTCGATATCCGATTTCGGATTCAGATTCGGCGGACCCAATGCTGTGGCATGTAGGGAATGTTGCTCGCTTTGCTCGCAAACGGTAGGTCCCTAAGGGTAGGTTCAACATGTGTAGGGGATGTTGCTCGCTTCGCTCGCAAACGTTAGATCTCTAAGGGTAGGTTTAACTTCTGTAGGGGATGCTGCTCGCTTCGCTCGCTTGAGGAAGTTATACTGCCCACCCAACTTGGCAGACGTTTTTTTCAGTTGGGAATTCTTACAAACAAATTAAATCTTATAAAACTACGTGGAACCACGAAAAGTTTATTAGGGGATGTTGCTCGGTTCGCTCGTAAACGGTAGGTCTCTATGGGTAGGTTTAACTTCTGTAGGGGATGCTGCTCGCTTCGCTCACTTGAGGAAGTTATACTGCCCCCGGACCCCCCATTAAATTGCTCGCTTCGCTCGCAAAATGTGGCATGTAGGGAATTTTACTCGCTTTGCTCGCAAACGGTAGATCCCTAAGGGTAGGTTTAACTTCTGTAGGGGATGCTGCTCGCTACGCTCGCTTGAGGAAGTTATACTGCCCACCCAACTTGGCAGACGTTTTTTTCTGTTGGGGAATTCTTACTTACAAATTAAATCTTATAAAACTACGTGGAACCACGAAAAGTTTATTAGGGGATGTTGCTCGCTTCGCTCGCAAGTCCGTATTTATTCTGTAGGGGATGCTGCTCGCTTCGATCGCTTGAAGAAGTTATACTGCCCACCCAACTTGGCAGACGTTTTTTTTTCTGTTGGAAATTCTTACAAACAAATTAATTCTTATAAAACTACGTGGAACCACGAAAAGTTTATTAGGGAATGTTGTACTGCCCACCCAACTTGGCAGACGTTTTTTTCAGTTGGGAATTCTTACAAACAAATTAAATCTTAGAAACTACGTGGAACCACGAAAAGTTTATTCGGGGATGTTGCTCGCTTCGCTCGCAAGGTATACCTGTATATGTGTAGGACAAAGTCCGTATTTATTATTTGAAATGGCTCTCGCTTCGCTCGCAAGGTATTGCGTAGAAGTGCAAATGGGAACCCCCCTGTGAGGGTCCCTTCAGGTAAGCAACGTTGTGTAACGGCGGCCCGTGGTCGATTAATTTCTGATGTTAAACGGTTCCCTCGCAATTCCCCTCCCAATTTGACCTACTTTCCGTCACTTTTTTCGATATCCGACTTCGGATTCAGATTCGGCGGGATCAAAGCTGTATTTCGCCCGCGAAAACCGTTCCGAAAAACGTACCTTTATGGGGTATATTTTAATCGGAAAAAACCAAGTTTTTCGGCGGACTTTTCGAGAAAACGGGTCCGTACTCTCGCATTTTTTTAACGCATTTCCCGATACTTTTTTCGCGATCCGATCGCGCCGTCGTCTTCCTCGTAGGAAAACATACGAAACCCGTATTTTTCCTGAATTGTCAACGGCCGTTTAGAGGGGTAGGGGAAGCGGGGAAGTGGAAAAAGCGCACATTAATTATTACTTCGACCCCCCTCCCGCCCTACGGCCCATAGTTCGGGTGGGATTAGAAAATTTTAAATTCGCTTATACACCCTATCGGAAAATCCCAAAAAGATCCCCCCACTCGTAGATCCGGCCCACTCAGCCGTTTGGCCGTGCATAGACACGACAGAGCGACAGACGGAGTTTCATTCTTATTAATAACTAGCCGCTCCGGCTCGCTACGCTCGCCTCCACGTCCAGCCGGGGGGCAAGCCCCCCGGACCCCCCATTAAGTTGCTCGCTTCGCTCGCAACGTGTGGCATGTAGGGAATATTGCTCGCTTCGCTCGCAAAGTCTGGCATGTAGGATATGTTGCTCAGTTCGCTCGCAAACGGTAGATCTCTAAGGGTAGGTTTAACTTCTGTAGGGGATGCTGCTCGCTTCGCTCGCAAACGGTAGATCTCTAAGGGTAGGTTTAACTTCTGTAGGGGATGCTGCTCGCTTCGCTCGCTTGAGGAAGTTATACTGCCCACCCAACTTGGCAGACGTTTTTTTCAGTTGGGAATTATTACAAACAATTTAAATCTTATAAAACTACGTGGAACCACGAAAAGTTTATTCGGGGATGTTGCTCGCTTCGCTCGCAAGGTATACCTGTATATGTGTAGGACAAAGCATTTAGGGAATTTTACTCGCTTTGCTCGCAAACGGTAGATCCCTAAGGGTAGGTTTAACTTCTGTAGGGGATGCTGCTCACTTCGCTCGCTTGAGGAAGTTATACTGCCCACCCAACTTGGCAGACGTTTTTTTCTGTTGGGGAATTCTTACTTACAAATTAAATCTTATAAAACTACGTGGAACCACGAAAAGTTTATTAGGGGATGTTGCTCGCTTCGCTCGCAAGTCCGTATTTATTCTGTAGGGGATGCTGCTCGCTTCGCTCGATTGAAGAAGTTATACTGCCCACCCAACTTGGCAGACGTTTTTTTTCTGTTGGAAATTCTTACAAACAAATTAATTCTTATAAATCTACGTGGAACCACGAAAAGTTTATTAGGGAATGTTGTACTGCCCACCCAACTTGGCAGACGTTTTTTTCAGTTGGGAATTCTTACAAACAAATTAAATCTTAGAAACTACGTGGAACCACGAAAAGTTTATTCGGGGATGTTGCTCGCTTCGCTCGCAAGGTATACCTGTATATGTGTAGGACAAAGTCCGTATTTATTATTTGAAATGGCTCTCGCTTCGCTCGCAAGGTATTGCGTAGAAGTGCAAATGGGAACCCCCCTGTGAGGGTCCCTTCAGGTAAGCAACGTTGTGTAACGGCGGCCCGTGGTCGATTAATTTCTGATGTTAAACGCTTCCCTCGCAATTCCCCTCCCAATTTGACCTACTTTCCGTCACTTTTTTCGATATCCGACTTCGGATTCAGATTCGGCGGACCCAAAGCTGTATTTCGCCCGCGAAAACCGTTCCGAAAAACGTACCTTTATGGGGTATATTTTAATCGGAAAAAACCAAGTTTTTCGGCGGACTTTTCGAGAAAACGGGTCCGTACCAGTTTTATTATATTATTTTATTACGAAATTGCAAACCCAACGGATACTGCCCCGCCACCTCGTCATCGCCTCAGAGTTGGATACGTCTACGATGAGGAGGATTAGGGCCTCTCAATAAGTGCGATGAGCATGGACTAATCGTCATAATATTTCAGCATCAGTTGTGTATACTTCGCTCTGCGCTTCCTCAAAAATAAATCCCGTCAAGGATTATTTTCTCACGCCCTAGGTAATTGTCTAATCCCGCTCAATGCGGGGGATAGTTAGGAGATGACGATTTGAGCATTCCTTATCAATTTCAATATGATCTTAACAATAATACCCCCTGTGCATCTGCGAATGTGAAATTCTTGTAATAAGCCTAATTTTCACAGTTTTTTATCGGATTTTGATGAAAATTCTAAGGGAATGTGCGAGTTAGACTCTATACGGTCCCCTATCTATTTCATTTTTGCCAAATTAATAGGTACTTAACTCTGCGCATGCGCTAACGAAACGTCTACTATACTCCATTTTGAACGTCCCCATTGTCCAGTCTCGCTCAAATTTTCTGGATAGATAGGATTTGAATAGTCGGGGATCATCCATTACGAATTTCAACATGATTGTATGATTAGTAGGTACTGCGCAGGCGTGAATGTGTAATCTTAATGACTTGCCTAATTTCCACATTTTTCATCTGAATTCAATGGAATTTCCAAGGAATGCGCGGGTCAAGCTGTTAATAATATCCTATAAGTAAATTCAAAAAACGTAAATTCCACCAAGCATATTTTTTTTATATCTCATAGTCTTTTGATCTCTGTCAAATTCGGATGATAGTTGGAAGAAGCGATATGATCAACCCAATGTAGGCATACCTGCTCGCCTCGCAATGTTGTGACATCGAACCCTTCACGTCAATTCTTGAGCCTTCTCTCGTCCACGGCAGAATCATTTTAATCGCTTTGCTCGCTTCCGTTCGTGATTTGACCGAGTTCTCGTCACTTTTTTCGATATCCGATTTCGGATTCAGATTCGGCGGACCCAAAGCTGTATTTCGCCCGCGAAAACCGTTCCGAAAAACGTACCTTTATGGGGTATATTTTAATGGGAAAAAACCCAGTTTTTCGGCGGACTTTTCGAGAAAACGGGTCCGTACTCTCGCATTTTTTTAACGCATTTCCCGATACTTTTTTCGCGATCCGATCGCGCCGTCGTCTTCCTCGTAGGAAAACCCACGAAACCCGTATTTTTCCGGAATTGTCAACGGCCGTTTAGAGGGGTAGGGGAAGCGGGGAAGTGGAAAAAGCGCACATTAATTATTACTTCGACCCCCCTCCCGCCCTACGGCCCATGGTTCGGGTGGGATTAGAAAATTTTAAATTCGCTTATACACCCTATCGGAAAATCCCAAAAAGATCCCCCCACTCGTAGATCCGGCCCACTCAGCCGTTTGGCCGTGCATAGGCACGAGCGACAGACAGACGGAGTTTCATTCTTATTAATAGTAGAGATAGGCTGGAGGTCTCGGTCAGAGAGAGATGTAACATTTCACGTTGAGTTAGTTGCCGAAGAAGCCAATGAAACGTGGTTGTCAGATAACACGGTCGTTCTCATTCCAGAACAACTACAAATGGGATATAAAAACAAAACGCGGTAAGGAACATCCAGAATAATGACAACAGCGATGTAAGTGGATTAGGACGTTTATTAGCAGAGTTACAAACTTGAATACGCGTCTTGTCTCACATCTGGAACCCGACTCTACCGGAGAGGGTTGGGAGTGGTACTGGAGGGGGTACGTAATTGCAATGACGAGCTGCGACACTATATCACCCGTGGCCTAGGCGACTGAAACCAACTCTTCGAAAACTGGGCGAAACGGATTTAACGATTTTGCGGCGAGACGAAGCCAGGGTAGATATTAACGACGTCAAGTTCGCTGGGGGGAATTATTAGCTCAGAGCAAGGAAATATATATATATATATACCTATATACATATGGGAAGAGGGATATAGAAACCTGAAAAGAGGTTTCGGAATGACATGGGAAAGGAATGAGGGAGGGGAACGTCTGTCGCGAAGTCTGGTGGGTGCGGGGGGAAGCGTTGTCCCAGGATAGCGGGAATGTCCGCGTCTCGACCGGCTGGTCGCCCTAATCGTCGCCACCCCATCATTTCCTGAGGTAATCCCCCGTCTTCATTATTTACAGACATAAATCTATGAGACATATCGCAGGCGTGTACATTCTGGAGCAACTATTTAAGCGACCGTTGGGCTCTGGGGATGGAGAAATCTGGAGTATTTTGCTTTACAAAGGCCATATATAGCCATGATTGTCTCGTGAGGCAAAATGAATGTACATTCGAATATCCAATTAACCAGATGACAAGTCAAATATGGCAAGTCGTCGGGTAAAAAAGCTGCAATTACATCCAAAATCCGTAGTGTACTTCCTACTAATAGATAGGCAGTTAACAACATATTGGAAAGATCTCTGAATTATGTACCTACGTTGTGTTATATTCCTACGTAATATAAAGTATATACCTGAGCATACTGAAACAAGTAAAGGAATTTGCTTACTTTGAATTCCCAAAAGGAGTCTAGGTTTGCGTATATACGTAAAATCAGTTGGCATTTGAACAACTACCCAACTGAAGTAAATAATCGTTTGAAGACAAAATCATAGTAAACCACAAAAGGTACATGAATTGTGAAATTTTAAAAACACAAAACTTTCTACACCTTGGTTGAGAAGAAAGCAAAACTACATTGAGATCATCATTTCAACGTTCAAAGTTCTAATAAAACTTTTTTTCAGTGACTTGGCATTTCGAGCTAAGAATGCGATATTCAAGGGAATGAATATTTCACTCATTCATTCATTTTTCATTAATTGAGCAATACCCAAATCCCGCTAATTATTTTTTATGCGTACTCTCTAACGCACACAAGTCTTGAAACTTTACGTATTTAGAAGTCTGCCAGTTTCAAATTACATGAAACTACTTGTGAGTCCAAGAAACGTTTGGTTTCCTTGTATTGTGAAATAATCAATTTGCCAACGTAGGTACTTGAACGAAGGTACGTATAATGAGGCTTCTTAGCTAGGGTGGAATTAGGTGAATGAGAAGGCAGGAATTCTGATAGTTGAATGTATATTTGAATGGCTACCTGTGGGTCTTTTTATACAGGTTGGCTTTGATGAGGGAGGTACCCACATGGTTGAGATTTAGAGATTACAGTCCACAGGTCAGTATTCACCACAGTACGTTATGACGAAAATTGTTTTGGCCGGTGACATAACTTTCTCTTAGCCCTTGGGGTACTTGGGAAGTAAAAGAGGGTTATGCGATAGGAAAACACAATTACCCGGTCATTTCGAAGCTCGTGCAAGGAGTTTTGATTGAAAAACTGTCCCCTGTTCAAAACCTCACGCTTCATTTCCTACTCGGCCGACGCGGGGCGAACCCTACAAAACCCACGTCCGCCCTTAGAGCGTCTGAAACTCCAATAAGTCGCCCCTCCGGGCTCACCACCACTTCAACACACAGACGCGATGTTACTCACATCTACGAACTGTGACGCTACTGTAACTGTATACAATATGCGTGCCCTCATCCACTCAATCTTCGGTTTCCCCTCCTCTCAATTTCGTAATATGGAAGGCCGGAAACAGGAAGTCGACGCGAATGGGTTGCAGGCATTTGGAATCGCCTCGGGATTTTCTTCTGATCTCAGCAGGGCCACTAGTAATTTCCATAGCGCTTATTGGGCATGCCTATCCCTCCATTCATAAGAAAACTGAAGGACCTCGTTCGTATAAAAATATAATTAAAGAAGAGAGAACCCACATGTTAGACAGATTCCTTGTAAATGAATCTTCTACTCACACAGCACAATTCTTCTTTAATCAAAACTGTTTAGGGAGTCGCAAATCGAGAAGTAGGCAGTGCATACCTACATACTGACCGACAATAACAAATATAAACGGTATCCCAAAAGCAACCCCTTCCCCCGCTCTACCCCTAAACTTTTTTCACGATAATTGAGATATCGAAATGAAACACGGAGAGCGTTTTTGGGGTGCTTGATGCTAACGTTTATGGATAATAATAATAAATATTAATAATAGGTACCTAATAAATAAATAATAAAAAATTAAAATAAATGAAATTTAGAAGAAAATCCAAATTGTTTCGAACTTACCAAATGGAAAACAACCTTGCAAGAAAAAACCGAGCATACTCGTGGTTCATCAACTCCACTTTGAGAATGAAATAAGAAATAGCAGTTTTGGCTTTACCATGGTATGAAGTGTCACACAGTAAAAAATCGAAAAAAACTAACTACCCCATATTCCCTTCCCCCCTCACCACACACCATTTGGGTAGCCAACAAAATTTTGGAGTTTTTTCGGGATTGTTTAAAAAACTAGTGTCAGGCATACCAAAAACGTTCTTCAAGTTTCACTTCAATAACTCGAAAATGTGGAAAAAAGATGGGGGGAAGGGGGTTACTTTTGGGACACCCTGTTGGTATATATTAATACTTTGTGAAGATAATAGTTGACAATTGTAAATTTTGTATCTAGTTCAAGATTAAAGTTCTCAAAATAGTCTTAATTATGAAGTTTTTGGATTTATGTATGAATGTATTAGTAGTTGAATGAAATCCAGGAAAACATATCGAAATCCACGGCAAATGGAACACTTAGGTATTAGGTTTTGCGAAAAATCGCGAGTCAAAATTATATTTGTACTGATAGCTTCAGGCGTGCGCATGTGTGGTGCCTGTTAGGAACTCTAAAAAGTATTTGATGAGAGGACATTTAGGCGAAATCGGATGAATATCATAGAGCGGATTCACCAAAAAACCGACTGGATCAAAAATCAAAATCAAAAAGTTTTAGTTTGGAAAGAAAAAAATCATAAGGTTTGAGCAACATCACTTTCACCTCGTTGTTTACCCTACCTTACCAAGTTATGATCAGAATAGACCAGTGATCCGTGCAGATGGTCCATTCACTTCTTAAGTATGAAAAACTGAGTAATGATTAGCGTAACTCCGTGTTTTTAAAATTTCATCTTTACGTAGATACATCCATAAAGTATTGAAGTCGCCTGAGACACATACTCCATACATATATTCCTCTCATCTATTGTTTTTGTGGAAACTAGGTTTTAAGGTTGAGTTCTAGTAAAAACGCTGCAAATTATTACACAATGGTTTATTATTCTTCTACACGGAACATCGGTCTAAAATTAATAAACCCCGTATGTAATACATGATCAGAATATGGCGCATCGTACCTCTTAAAAGGGTTACCACTTATACAGTCCCGAGACCCCGCAATTTTACACTTCACAGTAAATGTATAAAAAAAAAGATCGATAGGTAAGGAAAGAGTATAGATTCAGAGTCCGCATTACTGATAAGTGCGCCTCCATACCTCGTAATTGTTTACGAAGAGTCCCAAAGGAGCTCCATCTAAATAACAGCACCGTGAGTCGATTAGGAAAAAAATTTGCCTCAGAAGTTCCTAAGCTGATCTGAGTCCCTCCATACATCGATTGATTCCAGTCCAAAAAGGAGCTACATTTCAGGTTTCAGTATCATAAGCCGATTTAAAACCAATCAGGTTCAGAGGCCCCACAGATGATGAGTGTGCACAGATATTAAATTCTTGATATTGAAAAGCAGGTCCATTTCAAATTGGAAATACTTACATAGGTTGACATCAATATGCCTGCGTGAATATGGGCACCTGCAGAGGGAAAATTAACGCAATTAATTAAAACATCAACATTTTACAAGTACATTTTATCCTAACAACTGAAAATAATAATCGAATGTAGAGATAATTGAAATGGTTTTAATAATCACGAAAACTCCATAGCAAAATATAGTCAATCAAGACGTAAATAACGTAAAACTTCAAAATCTGAATCTGTCATTCAGGAATCTGTCAAAATCTTTCATTTAGGAAACGGGGAAAATAAAGCTTGAAGTAATTTACGTTAGCGCATACGCAGAAAGGAGTAATGATTTGAGAAAAATGAAATTGGTAGAGGACAATCTTCTACAGCCTGATCAGCAGATTCTCAGAGAATGAAATGGAAATTGATAAAAACAAGAAAATAATCGTGTTCCTGGGATTTCATTTTCGCGCATGAGCAGCTGCTACCAATGATGCTATAATGTTGAAATTAATATGGAAAAATTGAACCATTAATCCCCTCCATGCACCCAACTCGAGCGAGATTGGACGACTAGGGCGTGAAAAAATTATGCGTTGAGTAATTTACGTTTGCGCATGCGCATAATGAAGTAATGGTCTGAAAAGTTTCAAAACAGGACCATTCACAGCTTGGCCCGCATATTGCCTGAGAATTTCATCAAAATCGGATGAAAACTGTCAAAATTAGGCTCGTTAAAAAGAATACATATTCGCTAATGCGAAGTAGCTACTAATGAAAAGATTACGTTGAAATCGACAGAGAATGCTCAAATTGATCTCTTCCACTTATCCTCAGAATTTCAGTGAGATAGGACGACGGGGGAGTGAGAAAATAATGCTTGATGGAATTTACGTTTACGCATGCGCTGAGTCAATTATTGATTCGGGATCAACGGCTGACAGAGATACATCTACAACGTAACCCACAAATTTCATGTATATTTTATAAAACTCGGTTGAATATTGTGGAAATTGAGCTTGTTACAAGGATTTGATGATGCACGGCAGACACATACACAGACACACACAAAACCCACGGAAGACACGGAACAAACGTTTTTCGGTCGTTTAAAAAAAAAAAAAAAAAAAAAGTCTGAGCTTTTGGAGACTTACTCTTTTCCATCACTCGAAAGCGAAAACAATGCTTCCAGGAGCAATTTAAGAGATGCGATTAAGCATTTAGGTACCAATGATTCACTAGTAGGTACGTACCTCCGCACGGAAGATAGTTAATAAACTCGGTGTCGCAAAGTTGGAATAAATCCATTGGAACAATATCACCTAATATTTCCATTATTGGCAATATATCAGCTGATATTTATAAGGTAATTTCATTACTTCCGTCTGTGGGATGAAGCACTTGGGGCCGGTCGGCTCCTTTCGTGAGCCCTCGGGAACGATCGGCATTCGCTTCACAAGAGCAGCCAACGGTTGCCAACACTACGGCATCGCTACGACCGGTAAATCTACGGATTTATCCATATGCGAAGAAAAAATATATTTATGGGTGAGGAGATTGTGTACCAGTCAATCCCTTAGTAAAAATGCAGATTAGTTGGGCATGTAGATCAGAATGATGTGTATAGTTTGGTGGTCTGGATGCTCGCAAGCTCGCATCTCAAAAAGACAAAACATCAAGTAGTCAATCCCTTAGTAAAGATGCAGATTAGTGGACATGAAGGTCAGAATGGCGTTTTAGAAGTATATTTCGGGAGTTGTACGAGCAAAAAAAAAAAAAAAGATCCAAGCAACAAGATTTGATCTTACAATCTTCGTCACACTACACTGTTTTCATAACCAATAGGCTACGATTCAACTAGCGTTATGGGCAGCAATCACAGTACTTGACCAACCCGAGCCCCAAGTACTTCATCCCCCAGACGGGTGAATAAACTCGGTGTCGCAAAGTTAGAATAAATCCATTGGAACAATATCACCTGATATTTCCATTATTGGCATTATATCAGCTGATATTTATAAGGCAATTTCATTGTATCTCGGTCTCACTATCTAGCGATCTTTCATGGAATTCAGAGCTTTCTCTATCTTCTCGCGCTTAAAAACTCGAAGGCTTTTTTCATGATGTTCAATCCCTTAGGGAAAGCGAATCAATCGACGTTCAGCGTTGAGGGTGATTTTAATCGATTCTTCGGGATTAAATTTATCAATGTCAAGCAAGAAAATATTACTGTTACCTACTTAAAAAGTTTTCGAGATCTCGATTTTTGAATGTTTAGCCCTTTTATACAACCATTTAGGGTTGAGGAAAATTTATGCCGAGCCTCCAGGTCCATCCAAATGTGATTTTAAAACACAAGTTTCACATAGTTTGACCTAGTATTTTCGGAGAAAAGCCGCGGACAGCGGATGGACGGATTTTTTATTTACCTATTTATTTTTTTTTTTTTCATTTATTTTTTATTCGATTTTTGGATTCTACGCATCTTGAAAGGTAAATCAAATAATTTTCTGGGGGTGTTACACATTTTTTTCTCTTGGTCGATTAAAAAGGTTCATTATTGAAAATAATAAACCAAAATGTCACACGAAACGAAACTCGTCGCGTGGGACCGAGGATCGTAAATGAAACAAACATCCTGTTCAAAAAAACGAGGTTAGCAAATGTTTCCGACTCGGAGGTCAGCTAGAGAGAGGGGGAAAAAAATAACATGTGTGTCCTGTGTGCAGAAATAATGAAATGTAGTCAGCAAGGACCATCGAGTATTTAAGGAAAGCATTCAATAATTTGAACTAGTTGTTTGGCTACATATTTATACTCAGTTTTGACACTTTTGATTGAGAAATTTCCAAGAGATCGACAAAGACACTAATTTTCAACAAAATGGCACTCCTAGACATTTTTTGACGCTTTATTTTCAAGTGATTTCATTTCTGACAACCTATCAACAACAAACCGTTTTTTGACAATAGGGCACGTGGGGCGTCACAGTCGAAGTATTCCTCAACGGTGTCGATTATGACCACTTCTGGGTGATATTCTCGAGACGTGGACACTAGCGCATTCTTACATCGAGGCAAGGCGAAATCAAGTTATTTCACCTTGTTGTCACGGTGACGAGTAAACATATACGAAAATGCGCCATTTGTGGGCACAGGCACAGCTGGAGTTAAACAGCATAACATAGTCTCACCTAGTTCCGAATCAATATTTTCATTATTTGTAATATGCAAGGTGATAAATTGTATGCAAATTACATCAAGTCATTATCAGGTGTTGACCTCAAACGCTACGAACGCAAGATTTAATCTGTGGGGTATGAAATGTGTGTTGGGGAGTTGACATACAAGTGTTCTAGATGATCCAGACATCAGCCGCAAAGATGTTGTGGATTACCAATCTAGATTTAGAACTGTTCTTTGAATCAATTGAAACTAAAAATCTTTAGAGTACTGTGAAAGTGGTCTTGTGAAAGGATGTGTTATCAGAGCTCTGTTAGGCGGGAATAGTAAGTTGTATCACATGTGGAAAGGTAAGTACCTACCTAGAGGTAAGATATACCTACATACTTTCCGTATTTTATTACTTGTTCATGTAGGTACTTCATTGATCAAAACGAAAGTAGGTACCTACCTAATTACCTTTTTTGTCCATACAATTTGCGTAACTGCAAAACTCGCGCAATAACTGCACTGCCAATGCCGTCTTTATGAAATCTTACCTTCAGAGGAATGCATTTCAAGGTTTTTTCCTTGCAGCTGGTTTTTAATTCATGTTGCATATTACCTGATTCGATATTTGACAAACTTGCTAATCAGCGGTTGTATTCGGCAACGACCCACCTGCTTTGTTTAGGCACTTTAAACCAACAGCAAATCTGGTAGGACGTACGTACCTACCTAAGTAGTTTCGTTTCTTGGTGTATCAACAACCTGCCTTGTTTATTTTGACAAACTATCAAATCTCTCCTTTTATTCATTCAATATAACAAGTAAAGCTTCCTCAGTTAAGCATAGTACTACGAACTTATAATAAAACGCTGATGAAGCTACCTTAGCAATGGCTAGGTACCTACACAGCAGTACAGACACCTGAGGAATTTTCAATCATCTTTTCTTTACTATTTTTCAGGTTAATTATTCTCAAAGCCTAAACGAATGAAGTTCTTTAATTCTCTGAAACTGATTAACTACTATAGTTAGTAGGCTCCTAGTCCAAATAAAAACCCGTTCACGTTAGATTGGTATTGTTGACAGCAATCTACAATCAATTATTGCGCTGGCAGGCATATCTCTAAGATTCATTAATAAGTGGAAAAATCGATTTTTAGGTGACAAATACCTATAATTGACTGAAATATTGTAGTTTTTGAGTTGTGAATATTGTAGTTTCCTGAAAACGATTCAGGACATGGTTGGCTTCAATGATCAGAATTTAAGTGCCTAATTCAACTTTTATCCACAACATTTCTTTAAAAAGTGGCTCAAAAGTGCCACTGCTGCATGGCTGAGTACTTTTTAATTTAAACAACTGCTGCTGCAGGTTACTATTTTTTCCTATCCATTGAATTTGAACTGTACCAGTTCCGTCTGAATGTTAATTTATTTTTTAAAAAGAAGATATTGTTCGTATCCAGTTGTTGACCGGGAACGCCATGTAGGCTGAGCATTAGATTGGATACTATAAGCAGAGTATAAAATAAATTTTTGTTCAACAATTTTAATAATGGAATATGTTCTTTCGAGGCTAAAGTTCGGTTTTGTCGTGATATTGAGCGCTTTTAGCGAATTTTTGAAGAAAATAAAGCTATTGCTCTCGCCTAAAAATTTGTAGAATGTGAATTTTTGAAAAAAATTTATGCAGAAATCCGTTTCAGGCTATTCTGAATCATATTCTGAAGTTTAACGCATTTTTTAATGTATTTATGTATGTATATATGTATGTATATATGTACGTGTCATTCCAGACGATAACTGTCCGTAGAATCGTGCTAGAAACTTCAAACAAATTTTAAAATGTTAAGGACACAAAACGAAAGTTCGAATTTGTTGGCCAGCATGATCGGATTACATCTTCGGGTTGAAATTTTCAAAAATGTAGTCAACAATTTCAAAATGGCCTGTTTTTTGCGATTTGTTGTGCGAAATAATTTTTTCAGCATACTAACATGTGGTATATTCGGAATCAGCCTAAAATTTCCTATAAGAATATGTAGCAAGTTTTCAAAAATTTCAAAGTTGAAATATCAGTCAAAAATCGAAGTAATGCCGTGCGTTAGTTGTAAAAATCGGTAATATTTGCATGAAACATTGTCCAAATTCAGATTGAACTACTCTTATGGAAGTATCCCTGTATAACCAATCCTAGAACCATGCTGTTTAAAACGTAGATAGTAGGTGCTTGTTAAAATAAAAAATAAAAAAAATGTAATCACAACTGGTGAGTTTACTCTGTGAAATATTCCGTCCTCCGATTCTTTCGGTCGCTCTCTTTAATGTTTTACGCTCAACTGTTTTAGGACTTGATGCAGCTTCAATACTGACTGTGGCTTAGAAAATATCAGCCATGATATTATGAAGAAGTTCTATTTATGTACGTACTAGCACGCAGACCCAAGACCTCGCTCCGCTCGGCCATCAATAGCGACTGAAATGTCGAAGATTTCTTCAAAAATTCGCTCATGGGGTCATGCTGCATGACTGGAATTTTTTCGTAATCTGTATGTCTTGAAACGCAAAACCGAAAATTTTGGATTCAGTGATGATGAGGGGGGGGGGGGGGGGGGGGGGGGGGGAATGAGGTATAGAGGTTGTTTGAATGACAATCCGATTCCCTACGAACACTCGAGGTAGAATACTTAATTGGCATCAATAAATTTCCAACAATTCGTCGCGCGTAGGAGGAAATCGATTAGGTTCGGGAGGAGAATTCGTTTCCGTCAAATGCCGGGAGAGAGATGTCGTGGAGAGATGAGTGACAGCGGCAGTGCAACCGCAAGGTGTGGCCGGGTGCTTGCGGTTACCTTATGGCTGATCTTTGTCTTCACACAAATCACAAATCTTACCCGGGCCGTTCATCTTTCGACACGCGAAGAAACGACATAAACACTCACAGCGTTTTCAGTTCACATAGGGTGAAAGCACCAATTGTTGACACTAATGGGGGACATCTCTCTTAGATTCTGTGTTGTCATGGATAAGTCTTTTGGCTGGGGGTCAAGGAATTTTTCGCGACACTTTTTTTCCAGACTGACACTTTTTCCCCGACCGGCACTTTTTATATTGATTTTTACGTACAACCAACGCGTTACTAGCGAAATATAACTCCCTTAGTTTTCATAGCAGGAAAATCGTTGGCCACTTTTTGGAATGCTTTAATTTTATCATAACATCTCATGATCCTTAAGCCATTTTTGGGTCATGGGAAGCTGATTTATTACGCTAAGTTATACATTTTTTTCCACACAAAATCCAACGCTCCGGCACTTTAGATTATTATCAACTCGAAAAGTGAAGGCTGGGTAGAATTTCTATTGATTTTTCACGTACAACCAATAAGTTACTAGGGAAGAGTAACTCCCATAGTTTTCATAGTAGGAAAATCGTTCGCCACTTTTTGGAATGCGCTAATTTTATCACAACATCTAATGACCTCTAAGCCATTGTAGTGTCAAGGAATGGTGATTTATTACTCTAAGTTATAAACTAATATTGTTTTGTAACCATAATGGAATAATCTTGTGAAAAGAAGGCACTACATGGTTGGTTTACAATTGAGTAGTAGGTACCTACTGGTAAACAGTAGGTACTAGACATATCCATGATCTATTGTTTTTCCCATCAAGGGAGAAATTTAACGGATACGGTATTAGAATGGTCTGAAACGGATTTGTATTTTTGACATGGATATGTGTATTGGCTGGCCTATGTGAGTGCGAAAATTTGTAATAAAAAACGCAACGGTTTCCCACGGGTTTGAGAAAATTGAACTTCCAAGAAGGTATTATAAATTGAGAGTCCGTTTTGAATAGTTTGCATGTATTCGATTTCTCCAAGTAGCTCTGTTGATCATCACAAAACACTTTTTTGAAATTCAGCTTTTTTAACCAAATGCTGACAGATTTGCCTTTAGAAATTTCAAATTTTGACATTTTCAGTTCCTAATGTTGTCACTAATGTTAAGTACTAATGCTTCTTTCACCTGAAGTTCTCATTTTGGTGAATGGACAAAATGGCTCAGAAAAAATCTTAAAATGCGTTAGGCTTAGTAGGCCACCATTAGAAAATGGAGCGATACAATAAAGTACGGGTTATAATGGGTTGCTCAGAAATATTCTTTCTCTATATATATTTGCTTAGAAATATTATCTCCCTATATTCGCCTTGCTGATTTAAATCCAAATATCAACTTTAAAATGAAATTAAAAGTTTCTCCGGATACTGACAAAGGTGTCATCACTAGGACACATACACGTTTTATGATACTTAATATTGACACCGAACGATACCATATTTTCTGTTGAAATTTTAGGGTTTTCATGTTTACGCCTTCTTCCTCATATTAATAGATCATCAGAATTTAAATCGTAAGTAATTCTTACACATATAATCGACTCGAAAACTCCAAATTTGTGAACTAACCTCATTAAGTTACAGAGCTGTGAAAATGTCACTGGCTTGACAGGTTACGGTTGTCAATATCACATCACCCAGACGATTTGTTACGTTCTTCATAACTAGCGGAATCGGTCAACCTTAACAATTACTTTCTTATCTTCCGAATGACGTCGATTTTGATAATCTGCAGTGTCTCATTTTTTTCTTTCATGGATTTGAAAGAGAAGTGTCAACATTTGGATAACTGTCAACAATTGGTGCTTTCACCCTAGCCCCCTTCATGTTGAAGGTAAATGAACTAAATCACATGCGACGAAGTTATGGAAACCCAGACGAAGTAAAAGATGAACTTGGACTAATTCCACGCAAATATATAGAGTTACTGAGTTATTAGAGTTATTGTTTGATTGATTTCGACGGCTAGGTTATCATAATTAACAAACGATAACCATTGAAAAGTCCATTCAAGTAACTCTCCCGCTTCCCTTCACTTCATTCGCATATCTCCTCATTCACTTTTGTTGCATTTGATTGTTTGTATGCCCCGCCCCTTTCCTTCCTCTCGGCCAATAGGATTCAAGCTCCCTTTCACCTAAGAGTATATAAGCCTCAGGCTTTCTAATGATTTCGTGGAATTAGACAATGTTCTTCTTTGACTTCCGTTTTTCATTGAACGCATATCTTGCCATGTTATGTCATGTTCCCCAAAGATTGAATTGGTTTCCTTTTAAGTGATATGAAGGCTGAAATCTTGCATTGTGTATTTAAACTTGTATAGTAATTTTCCATTTCAGAGTTGATCAAATATCGCGGTGCCAATAATATTTTTATTTTATTTATTTATTTTTTAATGTATTTTTAAAAAATCAAGTTTGGGGTTGCTTCCTTTCCTCATTTGATCCATGCCATTTTATTCTATGTATCACTAGTATCCATCATTCATTCTTCTTGATAATATTTTGATGGTGAATAAGTATGTTTTTGCTGGGAAAAGGTTGGTTACATAATGTGAATATACCGTTCTTTCAGCTTTTAAAGGCCTTTCCACACATTTCCCCTCAGCCAGTTGCTGGAGATTTTTGAAGTAAGAATGTCATAATTGGTAACAAAGGATCATCACTATCAATGCGGAAGAAGAAAATCAGAATACCAATTGAGCGATGTCAGCATTAAAAACGTCCAAACTTCAGAGAATAAAGTATTCCAACTGAAGCGAAGTTTTTATTAAGCTATTTCGACTATGAAACACATTTACCCTACTTTATCTCCACCTAAAAAGATAAAGGTTCCCATGCATGGATAAAATTTTAAAAACACTTTCCATACTGCATATCTATGTAATTATCCGCATATGCGGAAGTCTAGGCACAAGTATTTCTACCAAAACGTCTAATTCATTATATAGGTACTAGAATTTGATTACAATGGATATTTCTACCAAAACGTCTAATTCATTATATAGGTACTAGAATTTGATTACAATGGAATATAAGCCTCACAGGATTGTAATTAACTGATATGGATTGATGGTGGAGAATTAGTGATTTATGAGTTAACTTGAAAGACTATGCTGTAGCAATTTAAAATGACATCAGAACCAAGTTTTCTGAATAGCTCGATATAGTACTTGTTTTCTGCATATAGTTGGTATAGACACTGAGATAATACTCCCGTTGGTTCCTCGACCTACACCACTAGATGAGTATAATTGGCCGTCATTTAGCTTCAAACGCTCGGGGTATAACACCCAAGTGATTAAGGAGGTGTTTTATGTCCCGAGTTGATGAGGCTCGAAGGAAAGATGCGAGAGAAGAGGAAAAGAGAAACGGAAAACTTCCACGAAGTCCGCCGAGACAACTCTCAAGTTAAAGGTTAGTTTCCATCCAATTACGATCGATCATGAGGAATGCGATTGGACCTAAAGTCTTAAGGGACTCCTAGCCGGGAGGGGAAACTTCCAGAGTAAATAGGCACGATCTCACATGTCCCCCAGCCTTTAATTAGCATTGGTCACAATTACCGGGAACTGACCACCCACACTCTCACCTCCATCCCCTCAGCAGCGTTATCAATTTGCACTCTGAAGGAGAACTTCGTGGGCTGGTTTCTGCTCACCTATGCAACTCGCTAGACCCTTCTGCCATACGACCCTCCGCCTCCGTCCATAAACCACAAACTTTGCAGGAAAAATTGTCTCTCTCGTATCTCGGTGGTATGAATGAAGTCTTGATAATATTCTGCAGTTGAGGGGTCCCCTGTAAAGAAATACTACTCTTATAACATCATGAATAAACAACCTCTTAACCGCTTGCACCGGATGGGAGATCGGTTTGATAAAAAGGTTCCATGTGTAACTGTGATCGTACTTGAGCTGGATTTTCCTCTGGGCGTTCATTCATCATCCTGCCTGATAGCGGACGCTTATCCGGGGTTCAAACGGAGTTATGCCGTCCTCAACACCATCGCTTTATCATTGCAGCTGGTATATTTGCTCTTATTATTACGATAAATATAACCAACAGTATGATCTTCATATCTCATGGCAAAGTTGCTCATTTTGGCCTAACTTCTCAATCTTTCCAATAATATTTCATCCTGAAATTGATACATCGCTTAGCAATCAAAAGAGCACCATACTAATATTAACAATAATTTCAAGAACTCGCTGCAAATTATTACACAAAGGTTTATGTTTCTATATTACATAGCCCTTCCATAAAAATCAATGGTCTATGATTATCAAGCCCCGTGAATAGTATGAGTATATATTTTAAAAAAATGGGCGCTTCGCGCCTCTTGAAGGGGTTCAAACATTTACAGCTTCATGACCCCACAATTTTGTTTTAATAAATGTCGAAAAATCTAGGGGGGGGGGGGGGGGATGGTAGGTCGAAAAGGAGAAAATTACTTGGCTGATATGAGCACCTACGTGCACTGAAATTCTATTCTAGATATCCAAAGGATCTTTATTTCAAATTTTAGCTCCATAGGATGACAAAAAAAAAAAAAAAAAAAAAAAAAAAAAAAAAAAAGCTTCACGGGCCCCTAAGCGTAGCTAACGCATCTTCGTAAACGATTTGCGTAATGCAATGCCGTGGTGGTCAAGCGAAAGACAAACTTTGTCATCATTATGCCTACGCAGATATATATATGCACCTACAAAGGGAAAATTGTCGGAATTAATTAATACATCTACACTTTACTAGTCTCGTTGATCAAAGTATGGGATATGTAAGTGGGTTCCTCTACCAAATGAAAATTCACGAGATCAAATAAAACACCTGTGGAATTATACGATTCATATCATAAATAGATTTTATATTTTTTAAGAATATAGGAGCAAAGTGCAGTCTAGCCCATTCGTAGGGAAAATAGTTACATCAAAATCGAGTTTGTAAAGTGGGAATTCCAATGGAATTATGTCAGCTGACTTTATTGTCAGAATTTACAAGCCATGTTTTATGTGTTCCAATTTCACAAACACTTACACTTTCCAGTGATTATAGGTAAATGGAATTTTGATGTCACTACTCGCGCATGATTTCACTCTCAAAGTTCTATACCTCAAGGGAGAGCAAACGGATTCATCCATTCGATTCTTTGAAATAATTTCTATAAATGAAAACCAAAAAATTATTACTGTTACGTTGAAAGTTTTCAAGATCTCGATTTATGACTATTTTAGCCCCTTTAGGGTTGCTATATTCCTACCCTTTAGGATTGATAAAAATTGATGCTGAGCTTCTACATAGGAACGTTGGTTCAGTAGTTTAAATTGCTCTGTACGGCGGACGGATTCTATGCATCTTAAAATGTAAACCAACAAATTTATTGGGACTACAATGGTTTATTATTGAAAATAGTAAACCAATGGAAATGATCTCCTTATTTATACTTTTTCTCTGCAGTATTTTCGAGTAGAATATTTTCAGTAGAAGTTCCAAGCATTTTAGCTTGCACGCCAACTTCGCAAACAGCAGGATGAAGGTTCATCATCTTTGGTTCAAACATAACATAATCGCCGGGGATGTGCCCGAAATAGCGGCATCTTTTTCAGACCACCCCAAGAGGAAATTCTTAGTGGATGAAATTTGAAAGAAACAATTACTTTTAAAACTTTTGGAATAGAAAGGGGATCGTTTAGTTTAGTGAAGAAGAGTATACTCTAAAAATTTCTCTTCAATGAATGTCCAATCTTTCAGGTAACAAGTGGGTTTCGAAACAAAAGAAAATCGTAAACACGACGTTGATCCATGAAGCGATTTTTAAGTACAATATTAGCTGAATTTTAGCTGGCAATGGTCTACCCTGTTTGGTTTTGGTTTATTATTTTCAATAATGAACCTTTGTAACCGACCATAAGAAAAAACTTCTGAACATTTTTCGGTTTACGTTTGCGTAGAATCCAAAAAAAAATAAAATAAATAAATAAAAAATAAATAAATAAAAAACTAAAAAAAAAAAAAAAATAAATAAAAAAAAAAAAAAAAAAAATAAATGATTTTTTGCTTTTCAATGATAGATATGATCCCATTACGGGGTATGGTGGCGCACTGATCAGCTGAGGGGCCTCTAAACCTGTATCTTTTCTTTACCTATCGACCTCTTTTGGTTTATTATTTTCAATATTGGTTTATTATTTTCAATAATAAGCCTATGTGATCGTATAGCAACAAATTTTTATAACCCCCCCTCAAACTTTGTCATTTTACCTTTCAAAGTGCGTAGAATCCAAATTTGCAATGTCCGTTCGCCGTCCGCCGTCCGCCCTCCGGGCCATAAAAATCCTTAGAATTGACTTAAAAAATCCGTTCTTTCGCACATAATAAATCCACTCCTAGACTATTCTTGGGGTCTAGTTGGTCCTGACTTCTCGCCAGCTCGATCGCTCCACACCCATGGGTTCTATGAGCCAAAAATAGGTGAAAAAGTGTCTTTTTCGAGGCTATAGAAGTATAGGTTGTGGCAACTCGAAATAGGAGACGCCGAGGAGTCTGGACGGGCCTTATGACGTACGCAAGCCAACTAAAACTACGATCATACTCAATTGAAAAAATAATAAACCTTTGTGAAATAATTTGCAGCATTTTTTAAATATTGTTACTGTGAAGCGTAAAATTACGGGGTATTGAAACTGTAAAAGGGTGAACGATGCACCATGTTCTGATCATTTATATTATTACATACGGAGTTAATGAAAGTTAATAAACTGCATCTAGTATTTACTCGTTCCTCATGTTGCTGTTATATTTCGTTCGTTATCCTACTATATAGTGCTATGCACAGAAATGTTAGAATTTTATTATAAAAAAAACAAAAAAAACGGGGCTTAGCAATTTTAGACCTATGAGCTGCGTAGAAGGGCTATTTAACACAGAAATAATAAACCATTGTGTAATAATTTGCAGCATTTTTTTGCTGGAACTGTCCTTGCTTGTGCCAAAAGGGAAACAATTTTTATGAATGAAATTGTCTCAATTCTGTTAATGAACTGCGTAGAAGGGTGTGTTACTGATATAATAAACCTTTGCGCAATAAGTTACTGCTCTTTCTTCGAGTGCTCAAAAAAAAAAAAAAAAAAAAAAAAAAAAAAAAAAAAAAAAAACCCCGAGGGGGGGTGACGTTTATAATTTAATAAACTTCTCTTATTTCAGAGCCATCGAGGTTTACAGCTATGTAGATGGAAGATGTGGTGGGTGGTAATAATGTAGGTACATTAATTTCCACGGGAAGGATTTCGAAGAAACTTGAACAAGTTTTCTTTTAATAAGGTCCAAATTGTAATTCATTACTTATTATACGTGTATCTTTAATACACCGTGAAACTTTGAAAGGGTATGACAGCACTTAAATATCGTTAAATTCGATATAGTATCATGGTTTTTCACCATAAGAAAACCATAAGCACCATTTTAGCCACAAACTATTAATTCTCATACCCTTTTATTACTGAATCCACTTTGGGAAAGTATGCTTTATTTTATTCTTATCTTTTTCTGGCGGACTGAAGAGCGGAGCGATTGCTTCGGCCTAAACGCGACAAGGACATACTTTTTCATCGCGTCCCCTCTGAATCCCGAGACCTTATTAATCGTCTTTCAACGTTTATTCGGCAATTTGTTGCCGGTCTCGGGAGCCGTTTCCTCGTATCTATCCTCCCGTTGTATCCATTAATAATTAAGTCGGCGGCGACAGGCCGGTTGAGTCATTAGGAACACCGCTCGCGCGTCACTTCCCCGCGTCGCTCCGCGTTGTCATCCCGACAGGCTGACGGTGGCTGGTTAGTGAGGATTTTCTTCTTATGTTCGAAATCCGTTTACCTAAAGAGAGTGACAAAATTTAACTCCGATCCGACATGAAATAGTTCCAACAGCAGCAGCCAACACGTTGTCACGCAACAATTTACATCTACGTTACTTAGTGTTTCTTCAATGATAATTCGGTCATTCATCACTGTTCAACCTACATCGAAAAACTCTACTCTTCTTTTTGCAAGAAGATCAGCAGCTTCATTACCCTCATGGTCGGAGATCCAGAGGTGAGTGACCTGATTGGTCTGGGCCTACCTCTTGAGGGTAATCGGACAGTCCGAAACCAGCTGTGAGCTTATAGTTAAGGAAGCAATGGCCTTTAGAGCAAACTATTGAGAGACTTATTCAGAATTTCATCAGCACACAGTTGTAGTATTGCATAGATCTCTGCCTGGAAGATCGTGATATTTTTCCCAAGGGATTTAACCATAGTATGTTGGGACCATACTGCCCTGTTCAACGACATAATACATTTGCAGTGCATGTTTGAGTTAAATCCTCTAAATTTTATTCCATCCGCAACAATGGATACAACTGCACATTCAGAGGAAAGTAATCCTCGTAACAGCATGACCCTAAAATTGTTATTTTTGTTTAAATACAAAAGTTAGAAGGTGACCGGTGATTCAATAACAAAGGAGCTGGTATGCCACACTCGGTAAACTTATTTCTTCAACATTGTGAATCATTGCAATGAGAGGGCAAATAAGAAGACAGTGCTTGTAGTCTAAACAACTGTATGTTTCGGGAATTATTCTCTGTTGGGTTTCTTCCTTACATCGATATCTGTTACCACGAAGTTCGACGAAAAATGATATATTGACGAGATGGTCTAGCTCTGGTATTTCACTACAGAACTCTTTGGGAATAACTTCGAGATGTTCTTCTCGCTTCGACGAGTCAGTTACAGGGGAAAAGAGAGAAAAAATCTCAAATAAGAGGATCGGGAATAAGATTTATTGGCGACAAACGAGTTATTAATGGTCACACTAATTCCGGCGGATGTCAAGATGAAAGGGGGGAATCGTGAGATAGCGCGGTGCACGATGAGTAGTTTTCATCTTCTGGGTAAAGTATTTACTACAATAAGATATCCTTGGTGGGATCACGAGTTGCGCATTTCTTGAAACTTGTCGGTCCGGGGTTCCAGGGGATCAAAACATTTATTGGTCGGCTCTCGCCTCACCGTTCCACGTCGATTCGTTTGAACAAACAATTACGAGGCGGATTAGAAAATGCTCACCAATCACCTGAGGGAAGTTTTCCGTTTATAGTGACTGCGAATCATTGCGCAACGGGTTATTTCGTTCAGATCGCTATATTAGTAGGGGTTGGATTCGGACTGTGGGATTATAACTACCCCACGCTTTTCACGGTTTCGTTGTCTGGATTAGGTCAGCCACTCATAATTCGATTATTAGAGAATTTTCGTTCTTCCCGTAATTGTCTACCCATGTACGCAAAAAGACTGAAATACCGAATGGACATGCGCGAATTTTGGCGTCAACGCGTAGAACTGCATAGAACTGTGTTTGTACAGGAAAGAGGCCTACTTACGCGTTGGCGGGAAAAATACTTTCGTTGGAATCCCGACCTAAGCGTAGTCATCATAACCTGATGCTAAGGTGACCGCACTTTTAAGAGTATTGGTTCTTCCTCTGAACGCCGTCTAATAACCTTTCCCGTTTCCACAATTTTTCGACAAACTTGTACGCAAGCGGACAATGGTGAATTGTTGGTACTTCAACGATAAACAAGAGGGGGAAATTTAGAGGAAAGTGGGTGAGGACGGCCAACCCGGTTTTATGGAGCCGCTCTAGTTTAAGCCCATGCAAATTTTCTTTCTGTCACCTTAATAACTGTCTAAAAAATTTGCAATCTGGTCCAGCACCAAGATGTTCATTAAAATGAAAAATCGTGCTATATAGAAAATCGCGTCTTCCGATCTAATTTTTCCCGAATTTCAATAGCAGGTATGTAACATTTACTCTGTTATTTTCAATGCTGAGGTGGAATCTATACTACCTAATCTCTCGATTGAGCTATTAGTTTAACTTTTTCCACGCAGGTTAAGTTGCGAAATCAGGTTAATCGTTAAAAGTACGTGTAGGGGGAATACGGCCACTTTCGAATGGGTAAGGTGGCCATAGCAAAAAGAGAATTCAATTTATTAGTGGCCGTATGAACCTCACATTTCCTACTGTTACTAAGCTGATGGGCCATTATAGGTTAACAGGACAATATCATACCCGCTCGTTTTTGCTCTGAAAACGATCATTCTCATGAAAATCTTTTGATTCCATTATCAGATATCCCGGATATTGAGTGAACAAGGAGAAACGCATGGAAACGAGCAGCAAATATTATTTTATCCTTTCGAATTAAGAATCTATCGATTTCATAAAAAAAGGACGTGTTTTGGTATGACCACATCACTCTTTACCCCGTGGTCGTATTACCCTAGCTAGCTTGGGCAAGACGGCCACTAGTATGGGTTTTGGAAATCGCTATTAAAACCCCCATGAACATCTTAATTTATCAAGGACTTAGGTCGCCCCCCAGAGGTGCAATAGGGCCTAAATCTTCGAGAGAGAGAGAGAGAGAGAGAGAGAGAGAGAGAGAGAGAGAGAGAGAGAGAGAGAGAGAGAGAGAGAGAGAGAGAGAGAGAGAGAGAGAGAGAGAGAGAGAGAGAGTGGGGGTGTGACAGTATCCCGAGAGATACCACTCGTACTAATGGCATTAATGTGCTATGTTTGGAGTAGATTCAGTTTTCTGGTTCTCGGATCCCCATCTATCGCCAAACGCAGCATTTCAAGAAAGTGAGGATCACGCCCGACGTCAGAGCGACGGACGCGCCTTCTCTTGGATTCTGACGGGAACTGTCACACTCCTCCCCTTAAAGACATACCTACTTCATTACTGGTTGAGTAATAGTTTACTGGTTAAGAACTGATGTTCATTGATAAATAGCTGCATTGGCGATTGAGGATGAGAAAAGATAAATTAAAACAGGATGGATTGTCAATGAATCTTCAAATGAAGTATTCATTAGGTAATTAACCCAGAATCAATGATTGAACAATCGGGAATAAACGGTGGCTCAACTATGGAGACTTATACCTTTAGGAAAATAAAATAGATATATAAATATGTGCCCAACGTTGGGGACTCAAATTGGGAACTAAGCCCTGGAAATAATAATTGGGAACCATGCCCTTGAATAAAGAATATATGTATAATAAAGGCAAAGGCCTGATACCGTAGGTATGAAAAATAGAAATTATATGAGGGGAAAAAATTGAGAAATTATAAGTCAATGACTAATGGAATTATTAATGTACCAAAGGGTGATAATGGGAATTCCTTCTGGAAAACCCGGGCCTGGTTTCTCTTGAATTATATAGCCCTCAATAATAGTGGACCTGGATGTACGAGTACAAGGTATAACCATGCGAAATCCAGGGACCTCTGCTACTGTCACAAATTCAATCTTAAACTAGTATATTTCGGTAGCCCAAATCCCTAAATGTTCATATCAGCAAAGAAAAAGCAAAAACAGTGAAAAATGAATTCACAATGAATCACAAGTTTTCACTTAGGGTGGCCGTATTCATCCACTTTCCCCAAAAGCAAATTAAAGAATTTTTGATGAATTTTCAATTATAATTATGGATCACTCAGCCTAGGTATCCAGAAAATACCAAGTTATTATTAGTTATTCAATCACTCAATTATTCAATTATACAAATACGTAGGTGCACAACTTATTGCAGAGACAGAGCTTGGGTCTTTTTTGAAAACCATCCCATACCTATTGTTTGAGGCGCTTAAGCATCGCTACACCAGACAAATTGAACTCCTTTATCCCCCTCGTAAGCCGTCGGCCGATACAATCGACCCCGAAGAGCCCTCATACGGTATCTGTTTTATCAATATCCTCCGGAGAGAGATCACTAACTTTTGAATGAACTTTGAATGAAGCTCGTGGGCGAGCAGGGGAATTCCCCTCCGTCCCTTTGAACAATACCAAACCGAACGTTGAGTGAAAAAATCCGTTTCTCTCTCTCCGTTCCTTGAGAGGGGATCCTCCTCGAAAAATGGACGAACGCCTGATATTAAAACCCACGCATGCCCGTCTAATGTCTCGAGGTCTGAAAAATAATAATAAGCAAATCCCCTCAATTTAGCATGAAGGAGAAGTAAGGGCCCCGGGCGCAAGGTTTCATCTTGAGATACCCGTTGTAGATTGTAAGATCCCACTTACCCTCAGCACCTCCTGCTATTTTTGTTCACCGCCTGTCCGTGTAGATGTCTCGTTGTACCAACGCTTGTTTGGAACTATGGAATCTAGATAAAAGATTTTACCTTTCATTCATAAATTATCATATGCTTTTTGGCTTCCCCCTAACCCTGTGTTAAAAATAAAGAGCAGCAAATTATGAGAACGGAAATCCTATTTCAGAAACTTTTCATAGAAAGTCGAGGTACTGTAATTTTTTCAACAATTTTGAAAATAAATTTTTCAAGAAACATGGGAATCCGCTTCTTGGCAGCATGGCATCATGAAACAGATTCTAGATTTTGACGCTTTTGGTAGTTCATTATATATTTATTTATCCGTAATTATGTGATCTGACAACCAAAAGGCTAAAAATTAATAAGAAAATAAAAAGTTCTCCAGGTTGAGTTTTTCAACCACCAGCAATATTGATCGGGTCCAAGTAATACAAATTTGATTCTGGAATTTCCAAAAATCGTTGAAATTGTGGGTCTAATGAAAAAAATTCCTGCTTTGAGTACTTATCCTCTTCATTGTATTTTTGCATGCTCAATTGAAGCAAACCAATCGCGCACCGATAGCTCAACCCATTCTCGACTATTATATTATAGTTTCAAGTATTTAAAACTCCACTTCAAAAACAATTTTGAATGTAATACTGGTTGCTTTTCAAACTAAAAATTAATTGAAACCGGTCCCGGTCAATTCGGCCCTTTTCGATGTCAATTCGGCCCTCCTAACTACCTGCCCCTATGTCAATTCGGCCCCCCTGAGATAATCCGACCCCCCGGGCCAAGTTGACATACCCTCACCCACCTGAAATGTCGATTCGGCCCCACACCCAATCCCCATGCACAATATAGGTGTGTATGAAATCATACCTTAAAAATCAGAAGAATTTATTGAACTTCGTCGTCATATGTCCAAATCTGTAGTGAAAATGTCGTCGGAATCAGAGATGAATTGGCCTGTTCAAAGTCGCGATGTTGGTGACGTAATCAAAACGCGAAATTTGATGAAAGTACTTGGGGGCGCACTTAAAAGTACCGTCAACGTAAATCGTCCTACCATCACTCAACATTTTCAAATTTTGTTCTGTAGCAAACATGACAATACCTTCACTTTTATCATTGTGAAGCACAAAACAAGCGCCGGTTTGAGTTTTCAAATTCAAAACATTCAGACCCTCATGACATTCATCACGGTTTCGGGGCAGTTTGGGTCGGCATTTAGGTACTTCTGGCTCTATGAGTTACCCTGGACGCGTACGAAATGTTTTTTTTTTTTTTGTTATACCTGATAAGTCTTCTGTTCGTAATAATTTTCTTGGCCTTTCATTCATCGCTTCAATCCACTTAGGCTTGGACCCGGCTTAGGGCCGAATCGACCTGTACCCATTGAAACAATATTACCAAAATGTTTTTATCACTACAGAGAAAATGAGCGATATTGGATTGGATTATTATTCTCGATTTTCCATTTTTTAGCAATAGCATTTTCAGAAGAGAGAAAATGTTTTTTCACGGGAATTATCTCTGGAGCCTCGATTAAAAATTATATTTTATTCGTTCCTTCTAATTGAAATAATCATAATTTGATGAAAGCTTGTTCATTATATATGGGCTACATGAATGGAACTGTTACTGATTATGTACTTCATGATTTCCCTCGATCCTTGAAATATCGCGATGCGTTAGGAATTGAGCAAATACTCGTGATATGTGAATTGAACCTCTGGTACAATGCCTCACAAATTTTCAAAAGCAGTGAGGTACATCAATGACCAAACTATTTACATAGGGTGTGTATAATGTGTTCGTTCTAGGGCTCGTTGTATTGTTCCATTAAACGAGGTTTTTTCCCCATCTTAATGAGTGTTGAAAAAAAAAAAAAAAAAAAAAAAAAAAAAAAAAAAAAAAAACAAGGGATTCCATTATGAGGAGCGGGCATCTTATGATATCCTATCTTATCTTCTTTATATTTAATTCCGAACGGTCTTTGACATTGTGAAGAACTTTGCGGTCCGATTTTAATGTTAGACTGCTCATTTGAATCAGCACGGCCCCAAGTTTGTTGCAAAAGTGTCGCCGTTCGTCTCTATACCTGCCTTGATCGTGTTCTAGGCGGTCCTTATCAACGAGAGTTGTTTATTAGGCTGTGGCCTACTAGGTTACTAACATCTAGGAGAGTTATTTCTGAACGAAGAAAATGAGACTGAAGAACTTGGAAAGAACTTAGTAAGACCGTTCGGAATTATATATAAAGATAATTCCGAACGGTTTTTATATTATAATTCCGAATCAGCACGGCCCCAAGTTTGTTGCAAAAGTGTCGGTAAGTAAGAAACGTAGTGATGGGGTCTTTTCTGATCAGCTGAGTGAGCTAAATTCTTTCCTGTTCACTGTAGGAAGTTGAAATTCGATAGGGAGACTCTCTGGGACATTAAGAGACGAGTGAAGTGATGGGGTCTTTTCTGATCAGCTGAGTGAGCTAAATTCTTTCCTGTTCACTGTAGGAAGTTGAAATTTGATAGGGAGACTCTCTGGGACATTAAGAGACGAGTGAAGTGATGGGGTCTTTTCTGATCAGCTGAGTGAGCTAAATTCTTTCCTGTTCACTGTAGGAAGGTGAAATTTAACATCGCCTTAGCTTTGCACCAGGTCACATAACGCCGCAAATAGGTAGGACTTATATCCTTACTATAATGTGCTGGGTTCCTGTTAGGTGATACTGTTATACGGACTAGATTAGGGCTAATTAGGACTAGATTAGCCCTAACAGGCCTCTAGTTAATATGTAAAATCCAACGTTTGTTAGTTTTTACGCGCATTTGGTATTAATCTGATCTGACTCTTTGGGATATTAAGAGACGATTGAAATTATGGGCTCTCTCCTAATCATCTGATTGAGGTAAATTCTATCCTGTTAACCCTAGAAAGTTGAAATTTGACACGGTGACTCTGGGTGATTATGAGACTGGTATCTTTTCTGATCAACTGAGTGGATTATCTCCTGTTCGCCCTGGGAAGTTGAAATTTGACACGGTGACTCTTTGGTTCAATAAGGGACGATTGCAGTAATGGACTCTTTCCTGATCAGTCCTAACTTGATTTTGCTATGCTGTAATTTGGCGTGAAGCCTCCGTAGTTACAAAAACAGTCTGGATATGGTTACTTAAATGAATGTTATTTTACATTATTATTATGCTAATTAAATGTTACTTTAATGAATTATGTTACTTAAATTATTATGTGTTTAAATGAAAAACGATTTATTTGACTACCGACAATTTATTGTGGTTGCCACACGCAGTAAGTGCTTTTATTTGCGCGTGTTTGGTTTTGACGATTTTGATCCGCTGAGTTAACTAAATTCTCTCCTGTTCATCCTAGGAAGTTGAAATGGCGACTCTTTGAGATATTAAGAAACGATTGAAATTATGGGCTCTTTCCTAATCATCTGATTGAGGTAAATTCTATCCAGTTAACCATAGGAAGTTGTAATTTTACAGGGAGACTCTCTGAGTGATTATGAGACGATTGAAATTATAGTATATTTTCTGATCAGCTGAGTGAGCTAAATTCTCTCCTGTTCATCCATGGAAGTTGAAATTTGTTAGGGTGACTCTTTGGTACGATAAGGGACGATTGCAATAAATTATGGACGCTTCCCTGATCAGTCCGAACCTGATTTTGCTATGCTGTAATTTGGCCTTAAGTCTCAGTAGTTACAAAAACAGTCTGGATGTGGTTATTAACATTATTATGTTACTTAAATGAATGTTATGTTACATTGTTATTATGTTACTTAAATGTTACTTTAATGAATTACGTTACTTACATTATTGTTTAAATGAAAAACGATTTGTTTGACTACCGACATTTTATTATGGCTGCCACACGCAGTAAGGGCCTTTCTTTGCGCGTGTTTGGTTTTGACGATTTCGATCAGCTGAGTGTGCTAAATTCTCTCCTGTTTGCCCTGGGAAGCTGAAATTTGATAGGGTGACTCTTTGGTACAATAAGGGACGGTTGCACTTATGGACTCTTTCCTGATCAGTCCGAACCTGATTTTGCTATGCTGTAATTTGGCCTGAAGCCTCTGTAGTTACAAAAACAGTCTGGATGTGGTTATTAACATTATTATGTTACTTAAATGAATGTTATGTTACATTGTTTTTATGTTACTTAAATGTTACTTTAATGAATTACGTTACTTACATTATTGTTTAAATGAAAAACGATTTGTTTGACTACCGACATTTTATTATGGCTGCCACACGTAGTAAGAGCCTTTCTTTGCGCGTGTTTAGTTTTGACGATTTCGATCAGCTGAGTTAGCTGAATTCTCTCCTGTTCACCCTAGGAAGTTGAAATTTGACAGGGCGACCATACGGGACATTTAACTGAGAGACGGTTGAAATGATAAGCTCTTTGCTTATCAGTTGATTGCTCAACATTATCTCCTGTTCACCGTAGGAGGTTGAAATTTGACAGGGAGACTTTGTGGGTCATTAAGAAACGATTGAAATTATGGGCTTTTTCATGATAAGCTGAGTGACCTACATTCTCTCCTGTTAAACCTAGGAAGTTGAAATTTGATAGGGAGGCTCCATAGGTCAATAAGTAAGAGATGAGAGCAAGTTCCGGAATAGAACATAGGATATATCACAATCCAATATTTTGGTCAGCTAAGTAAGCTCCTACACCTAATTTCCGTGGTTTCCATACTATGTTGTAATTTGGTATGTACGTAGCCTCCGTAGGACTCCTACTTTACGATGCCAGGCTGGGATCAGTTTAGTAGCTCCTAAAGTTACTCTCCATACTATTAATTTTGCTACTTTTTATACTGTTTTCTGTTGTAAAGCCTCCGTAGTTACGAACACAGTCTAGATATGGTTATTTCAGCAGTCTAAGCACTGACTAACCCGTGCGTGTAGTTTTTGCAACGCACTGGTAACCAGGTAGTTAATATATAAACTCTGGGTACTATAGTGTATAGTTTCATTTTGAAGAATCACCCTAATCAGCAGAATGAACTCTACCTAATTTGGTTTCAATCGAACTCAAGATGCTATAAATTGAAACGGGACGTGTTTGGGTGTGTTAAATACAAATATTACAACTTGAGAAACCATTTTTAATCAGCTGAGTGGCCTCTTTAGCTCCTTTCTTTCCTATTCAGCTGTTCAGATTTGCCTATACTGCGTCATTGAACGGAGTCTCTCTGGGTATTACAACTTTAGATTACCTACACTCCCATCAGGTACAAGCTGAAACTTGATTGCTGAAATTTGAATTGAAGCCTTTTTGGGGCTGCTGAGAAAAATGACAAAATATGGAGTCACCTCACACAGCACAAGGTGATATGTAATTACCATGAATTGCTCATACGAAATCTAGTGTTTGTTTGTTTGTCCGAGCAAATAGGCTAAACGGCTGCACCGATTTTCATGAAGGTGGGCACGAATTGACGTGCAAGTTCCGGCATAGAACATAGGCTATACTACCATCCTCCATCTTGATCAACTGAGTTCCTATTAGTATCTATAAACTCCTTCAGCTGATTCCCAAGCTTTTCATCCTATGAAGCTGTAATTTGGTATGTAGCCTCCGTAGTTACGAGGCTACATGTAAATGGCTAAATGTACATGTAATTTGGTTGTCTCAGCAGTCTTGGCACCGACTAACCCGTACATGTGGGTCCGTGCAACACACTGGTAACCGGCTAGTATTGGATATTTTTCATCTTTTACTAGAGACATAGGTAGAAATAGCTACCTCAAAAATATTTCGTGAGTACCAACATAGTTATCATACTAGTTTTCAAATAATCATGATTTATCTCAAGAGAAATAGAATCAATCACCTCTCACAAAAGTTACGCGGCCATCTTGATATCACGGCTAAACGATATGAACAAGAAGTGTAACTGATCAGATTTCGAGATTCAAACTTGAGCAGCCTCTGTAGGAGTTTAAACACTTAAAATGCTCTGGTGAATGACGATGAGATGTAATATCCTTTAATTTCCAATCTTTTCGAGCTCGAGCTTCTATAAGTTTTTGGTGAAATTGATAGAGAATTTAAAGATTCGAGAAGGTGAAATTGATAAATAGAAATTTAGATTCTTGTATTGAATATAGAGTGCTTCAATCTTAGCTCATGGGACGTCATTTTTTTGTCCAACTCCAAAGACCGAACTGATCACCCAGTAAACGTCTTTAGTCAGACATTGTGTAGAACAAGCCAGAGCGTTTATCAAGGCTTAATATAGTGCCACCTTCGGACGGCGAAAGGCGCATCTCTTCGCCGAAACAAAACTAATTATACTGCGTTTATAGGGTTAACTTCCTTCTACTGCACCCCGTTGCATTTGTCACCAGGAGGCTGAGGAGGGGGACCGTCGAAAGGAATTAAAAATAAAGTTTGGCACGGAAATCCGAAATGCCGGATCGGACAATCGGTCGAAAAGATGCACCGGCTTCCACGTGAAAATGCCAGAGGCGGCAGAATCTTTTTTTAAAATGCGCTCTGCTCGAGATCTCTTCTCCTATAGAGCAGGGACCTCGGGACGAGGAGGGAGGAAATATCAGTGGTGAAAATAAACTCATACTTCGAAGACTCGAATCGTCTACTTGTCTTGTCTTGTACCTATTAAATGAACTCGGTTGGTTGGGGTGTAGCGGCAACTGCCGTCTTTGTTCTTGCTTGGAAGACTGTGGATTGAGGTTCGTTAGGAGTACGTGTCTCTCCGCACGTCTCTAAGAGTTCAGTATTCACAATAATTCGTGGATCTACAAATTATTATACAAAAGTTAACCACAACACTGTTGTTTTACAGTGCAAAATTGAAATGAATTTCGAATCATTTTTTCAACCAGCTTTGGCGCGTAACTGCATCATTACCAACTCTCTGCCATTTGCGAGATCCCGTCGTTAATTTGTCATTGCAAACTAAAAGATTAAAAAAATATATATAGAGGGTCTCACGTATGGATGCACCATCAACTAGAATTCAATTCTACCATTAATTTTCTACAATACGCCATAGAGATTTTCTTGAAAACGCTTAATTAGGGAGAAACTAATATAGCAATTTTAATGTTTTACGTGTTATTGATCATACGTCATTTACAGCAACAGAAATAACTCACTTAATTTATGAAAATAATTCTCTTTTTCAGAACGAGTGTTAAAGTTCTTATTTTTCTAATGAAATTTAAATTTTAACAACATTTTATTCAAAGGTGACAGAAATCCCATAACGTAAAATTTGGGGGAATTATAAAATTTCTAGTTTTTTCATAGCACTTGTAACTCTCAATGGTCCCTCATTTTTCCGTACTGTGATCCTAAAAATTGACTCAAAAATTACTATAGTATCTATGGAAAATTTTACTTTCACATTGTTTAACGCACAACAATTATCCCTAGTTTTAGTCCGATTTTGATTAAATTGTCAGAGATTGTGCGGGTTTGCTCCTAAACGGCCCTCTATAACTTCCATTGCCGTCGGATTAATACTAGCCAGTACAAGTGCGCAAATATATTTCGTGCGCTATTGGTTCGAATTCGTTCAAACTCGAGGAATAGATGGGTGTTTGTTCCAGAAAAAAAAAACGGCGCTCCGCGCCTCGCCAGGGGGCAAGCCCCCTGGACCCCCGGTTACCTCTATTTACATACTTCGGACGAAATTATTGAAACACAGAATGTGTTTGCGTTGTCGCGCAACCAAGTGACAACCAAACAAGCGTCATTGTTTACTATTAATTTATAACATCAATTTATATAGTTATAGTATGAAACTACGAAAAAAAAAAAAAAAAAAAACGAAATAAATTCGTGATAAATCAAGAGCGATTTATCAAGTAAATGTCCTAAAGAGGCTACATACGAAATTACAGCTTCCTAGAGTGTAAAGCATAGAAATTAGCTTTAAGAGCCACACATCTGATCCGGACCCTGAGCATCGTCAAGTAAATGTCCTAAAGAGGCTACAAACGAAATTACAGCTTCCTAGAGTGTAAAGTATAGAAATTACCTATTCAAATTATTTAACCTCCGCTTCACAAATCAAACCGTTTTCGTAATACTCAGATCACCTGCTATGAATCAAATCATCGAAACACAAGCTCAATGAAATCATCAGAAATTAACAAGCGGTTGTAATCATGTTCACAATATCAATTATTGAGAATGATCACCTGTGTGTAAACAATTATTTATATAACCATGCTCATAACTCAGTTTGTTGGACACGCACTTCGCAGTAGTTAACATAATATTGTTGGATAAATCGAGAGCTTTCGAACGAATGGTCAACGAATTTTGTGGGATGAAAAACGACGAAGTACCATTTCCCTAGCAACGACTCGGTTGTACGTGAAAATCATCCGTCACACATTTCGTTACCATCCCGCGTTCCATTTTCGGCTAGTTAGTCCATGGCTAAAACACATTCTGTGTTAAAAAACCATTTGGATTACATATATTGCGATTGGGTAAATGATAACTATTGCAAATGTGCGACACTAAAATTGATTGGCACAGGCGGAACTTTGAGACAGATCGACCGATTTGAAGAAACCTTAAGCGACCAGCTTCCAGAAATTTGACGGCCCACTAGAAATTCCCAGTAGAAATTTGACGTCGGATTAAATCTAACTCGAGATCATGTGCGAACGTGAATTTCGTATAACTTTGATTTCTTATCATCTATCGGTAACCAAGGTGGGGGGGGGGGGGGGGGTAGTTGTGTGATAGAAACTAATCGCATGCGCCAAACTAATATTGGTTGGCATTCCAGGAGGTATGCCTCTAGACAAGATCATACCCTTTCCCATCGATGGTGAATGTTGTTGGATTGATGGTTCGGCATCAGTATGCGTCAAAATGAATTATAACCCTATTTTGGATATTTGCATGTCTATCATATATAATCACTATTATATTTTGCATAAAATCATTTTGACTCAAACTTCGTTCTTCAATAACTCCATACGTCCATGTTACAATAGTTGAGGAATCTATACCGCCCACCCTACTTAGTAGACATTTTTTCTTCATTGAACGGTGTAAACTATGGTTCTTTTAAGAAACGATCTTAATAAACTGAATGTTTGTTTGAATGAATCTCTGGTTGAATTAGTTTCCTTAAATTTTAGAGTGACGGCGTTTCAAATTTTCAATTCGATTTCTAAGATTCTAAATGTGATGGTGATAGTTTTCCTCTACAGCCCTTTGTTTGAATTTTCCCAACAATGACATGAAAAACGGAAAATACGATGTATAGCTATGCCATACTCCTGCCCAGCTTGGTTGAGATTAAGGAGCACATGCCACGGTATGAATCATACTGGTTCTTGATGAAATTATTACCACTCCAAAATCAGCTAATCAGCGAATGGTAAAAATGGTGGTATTTCCTTAATTATGGAGTTGGTAGCTGAACATGAATATAATTTATTTCAATTATCTTTCTCTCTCGCTCCTTTTCTTTCTTTTATTTCTTTCTTTTATTCTTTTATTATGAGCTTAATTACGCCTTAATTTAACTATTATTCATGTGTAATGTGCGATGTAAATGAAGAAGATATTGACACGTTGCAGAAGGCGCAAAATGCCACAATTCGTTTTATTTTCAAATTGTGTCTTGATGATCACGTCACACCATACTATAAACAACAAAACTGGCAACAAAAAGAGGAAAGACAGAAATTCAATTTAGCCGTTCTACGTATAAAATTATAAATTTTTCTAAGCCAGAATATTTAGCTAAATTGTATATAAATTGAAGTATCATTCATGATGTTGAAACTAGAAATGTAAGAAACCTATACCTAATACCTCAACACAGGACCACAATTTATTCAGAGAGTTTTGAATTGCTGAATGAAACACCCTGATTTATTCAAACTTGCAACTGTGGCATCATTTAAAAAACAATTAAGAGAAATTATTGCGGAACCCGAGGCGATGCCATAACGATATATCTACTACGTAATGATCTTCACCTAACTTATAATTTTTTGCTTTCATTCATACATTTTTCTGTCTAGTTGTAAGAGTGGACTTTATAGCTTTATAGTTCAAAATTTTACAGATCAATAAACGTCTCTCTCTCTCTCTCTCTCTCTCTCTCTCTCTCTCTCTCTCTCTCTCTCTCTCTCTCTCTCTCTCTCTCTCTCTCTCTCTCTCTCTCTCTCTCTCTCTCTCTCTCTCTCTCTTTTGAAACAGGAATACCGTAGGGTTCCGTTCTATCATCTATCTGCTTGGTAATTTACATAAATAAGATCGCTGAAAGCTTAGGAAAACATTGTGATCTACGATACATGCTTTATGCAGACGACCTTCAAATTTATGCGTCAACTTATATTGATAATTTGAATACATTGATAGACAATTAAAATAGGGAAATAACCTCTTTGTCAAACTGGTGCTATGATCACGGTCTGAAGTTGAACCCTTTAAAATGTAAAGCAATGATTCTAGGAAGTTCCAGAATGTTGAATTTAGTAGATGTTGGAACTATTGGCAGATTGGTGATAAATGGAATGCAACTAGAATTCACGAAGAAGTACGGAATTCGGGTGTAAATTCACAGTCGAATTTGTCATGGGATTCACAAGTGACAGAAATCCGCAATAAAACATTTAAAGCTCTACATCAATTGAAGAAATTTGCATTCCATTTCCCCCAATATGTTAGATCGAGACTTGTTCAAGCACTAATACTACCGTATTTTGATTATGCCGAAGCATTGTTCACGAGCATGACTGAAACCAACAATAATGACCTTCAAAAAGCTCGGAATACAACTGTTCGTTTTATTTTTTATTTAAATTATATAGTCAACAATTAAGAATTCCAATCCATAGAACCCAAGCTTTCAGCAAATCTTTTGTTTTAGACTCACCAAGAATTCATAGGTAACGAAAATATATTAATGTTCATTGACTCCGAATCGATTAAGAAGTTTAAAAATATGTACCTACACAAAACGTTTACTAGATAACAGAAAATAATTATTATACTTATTACTAATGATTATACTGAACTGTCCACAATCTTGTATAGAAATGAATACTACATATGTACATATGAAATTACGAGTATATTGAATAACATTAAATTAAATAATATTAAATAACATTCTTAACAAATCTTTACCTGCTTGAAGATATAAATTACTTTAAGTTAGAACAAAGAATATTTATAGAACTCGATGTAAGAAGAAAAATATCAATTTATATTCTTCAGGATAAACCTGACATTTTGTAAATTTTGGTTTTCTAATTTCTGTATATTTGGAAGAGCGGACCAATGGGTCCGAAAATGTACAGATAAATAAATAAATAATAATCAATCAATCAATCAATCTATCTTATCCTCCCTCCCTATCCCTACCACTCTACTCCCCCTTCTCAGAACTCATACACACTCGCACACTTGCAGGTATCTCTTTGGTTTTTCTCATCTTTCGCTGTTCTGTCTCGAAGGAGATTCTTTTTTTTTGCGGCGGTTCGACTTCCTTCGGATCAGACCGTAGTGGACCTTCCCACAGATATCCGCTTATCCTACTTTTCAAGCCAATATATCCACCTCCCGTATCCGATCCTATGCTGTACCCCCCCCCCCCCCCCCATCTTTCTACCTAACACACCATGCTCCTCACTTCTACCTTCTCACACTAATATCGTGCGGTTTCCTCTTCTCACACTATGTGAAACCCTTAGGTACTGCCATGGTCCGGTCACAAAAACTCCTTTTTTTTCCCCCTCCCAGCGACTTTTTCTTCCAGTTTATGAGATCTTCTTGACCGCAAGACGCGTTACACAATCTCGTCGAATGAAAAGGCATTAAAACCTCGAGCGAGAAACTTGAAAGGAAAAAGCGATGAGACCCGTTTTCAATTAAGAGTTAACATTGGGTAATGTTACTCGCGGTTCATACATGGAAGTGCTAGTAAACAGTTGTCTATTAAGCCCTCCGCGATTGCGGTCACCACTTTCGTATTATCCATCAACGATTTTGAAGCTGAATTTGGGTTCCTCTTTTGTGGTGTAATGTTTAGTTTATAATAGGAATGAACTTTTTTAATCATTCAAGAGAAAAAAACATTTTTAACCTCTCAAAATATATTGGTAAAAAAGAAAAATATATAATAACAAATAAAATAAATAAAAACTAATGCAATATTCAAGAGTTGAACTATTTAAAAAATCATAATTTTGAAACCATTCAAAATTAGAAAACTTACCTGCCTAGTGTTCATTATTAGTGAATGATATATTTCATTTAATTGAACCTAATGAGGCCTAGGGGATCGCTTTATGTTCATCTGTTTGTATAGAAATAAAAAAAGGGGGGGAAACAACGAAGCTAGTAGCCTCGAGAGCTCTATCTGAAACCTTGACTTTTCTTGTGAACTGAGCAGCTTGTTTATTACTGCTAGAAAGAAGCCACTTGAAATAAACAGCATCCTTGTCCTCCAAATGAGAATGTTTACTAGAAAGGTGGCGTTTCAATTTACTTGGGACCATTGCTTCATTGCTCAATGTTTCACCACAGACTACACACTTAGGAATCGGTTTGTCTGGAAGCCCACACCAGGTAAACCCGACTATCAGATGCGAGTCAAGGTACTGTCTATTCTTACCTCCACTTTTCATACTCGTGGTAGGGGGCTTCGATGTCATATTCGTCGACTGCGCCACAATTGGTGAACAAAAAGTACCTACTCGCAGTTTTTGAATCAGACCCCGTTTCTTGATCCATCATTCTTTCATCAGCGTCAAATTTTCCTCTCTTAATCACAAATCTATCCTTTTTCGAAGAGAACTTTTACTTCTCAAAGTGATTGGGGGAAAAAAAACCACTCACGATTGGATAAATTCTAAATCACTGACGTGAACGAATCGTACAAGCAGATTGATCTCGGCATCTCGGGACGAAAAAGAACCCATAAAAACAAGTTTTTAAAGTAGCTCTTTCTTTTTCTCATGTTCTCGGTTAATTTTATTGTTGTTTTAATATTGGTAGTTTCTTGGCAACAGTAAATTGAAACAAAATCACAGTGTTTCAAAATCACATTGATAATAACTTAAATTAAATTGACAAGGAAAATCATTTAATATTTTATTGACCCTGGATTCGTTGTCATTTTATGCAGACGTTCAATAGTATCCTTCTCCTCCCTCATCCTCCTCCCTCATCCTCCTCCCTCCCTCCTCCTCCTCCTCCTCCTCCTCCTCCTCCTCCTCCTCCTCCTCCTCCTCCTCCTCCTCCCTCCTCCTCCTCCTCCTCCTCCTCCTCATCCTCCTCCTCCCTCACTCCTCCTCCCTCCCTCACTCCTTCTCCCTACAATACACAACACTTGTAAGGTTTCCCATATTAAATTTCAAATTTTCGAAAATTTATAGTATAACTAACTTTTTCTTCGCGAAAATTTGATAAATTAAAATGTACGCCAGCATGAACTCGTGTGCAAAATTTCACATCGCTTGGATATCGGGAAGTGTGTTAAAAATCGATCTGAAATTTTGTCTCAAGAGCTCAAGAAGAGAATCGAAGTTAAAAGAAAGAGTTAAAAAAAAAGAATACGAAGCAAGGGAGAATGAACTTTGAACAGCTGTTGCTCTGCATTTCCGATCAAATCATGACCACGTTGGCCCTAGATCTGCCTTCCGGTTGCTTTTATAATACGTCGTTTCACACATATTATACTAGGTTTACTACATTCTACAAGAATTATGATTAGTTCTTATGATCCTGAAATTTTTTGTAGAAAACAGGAAATTTATGGTTAGTCACATAATGAAAACATATATGATTACATAAAATAAGTATAAAATAAGTAATAATAATAATCATTGTTTATATGATAATATTAAAATGTATCGGTCTCGGAGCTGAACCGCCGTGTCATGTTGTTTTTTCAACTAAATACACGTATTTTTGAACTTGAACATATTATACTAGGTAGCGGATCTGTTAGTGTTTTGGGATGTGTTAAGTTTTTAGTTCAATCGTGTCCCAATAAATCGCTGTAGGTTCAATATTTGTTTTTTCTCCTTTCTTATCATAATTATACAAAAAGTTATTCCGATCTCAAAATCTTGCGGCACCCCTGGACTGGGCTCACGGCACCCCAAGGTGCCGTGGCACCCCGGTTGCGGACTACTGCTTTAGGTAGACAAGAAATAAAAAAATTATATATATTAATATATATATATATATATATATTTATATATAAATATATACATATATATTTATATTTGTCGTAGTCTTTTTACAATACGCCACCTTCTCGTAATAAAAACGTTGGAATACAAACTATACACATCAGTCTGACCTATACGTCCAACTAATCTGAATTTTTACCAAGGGATATACGTATATAGCTTGTTTTCACCCTTGACGACCACGCAAAATTGAAAAATTAAGAACTTGACTAAAAATCGTGGAATGATGGTACATGATTTTGCAGTGCATAACTTGGAAAAATTTCATCAACAACTATGTACAAGAAATACTCAGAAAAATCAGATCATTCAGAAATTGAAATACAGGATGAGGCTGAAAAATGTGCTTGAATTTGTGCACAAAAAAAAAAAATAATAATAAGGTTCCATTTAGTTTACAATACGATTAAGAAATTATTATTCCAAAACTACTATTTTTCGTTTTATTTTTAGTTAATCTTTTGTGCACCATAAATTCGTAGGTTCAATCTGAAGCTTTGACATGGGACGCAGCTCAAACTCGGGGGCCAAAAATTAAAAAAAAAAAAAAAAAAAAAAAAAAAAAAAAAAAAAAAAAAAAAAAAAAAAACCTTGCTCTAAAGAAGTGAAATGAGGCTAAATTTCGAGGAGTTGTTTTTGATTTATCACGTATGTAACAACATTGCTAACAACGGGTTCCTAGTAAGCGAGGTGCTTCTGTAAGCAGTAAATGATTTTATCATTGCCGAGAGTAATTTTTTATTTTTAAGTTTGAAAGTACACATTTAACGAGTGTTTTTCTAAAAAAAAAAAAAAAAAAAAAAAAAAAAAAAAAAAAAAAAAAAAAAAAAAAAAAACACTTGCTTACCCTATTGGGATTTAATGTTAAGCTTCATTATCGTAGGGTTGAGCCTAGTTTAATTGGTAACACACTCCTAAACACTTAGGAAGACACACAAATTAGAAACACATTGAAAAAAAAAATTAATAATACATTATTTCTACGTTTTATTAAGTGGTTTTTTTCATGCTCAAACATCAAATGTATCCCAAGTTATGTATACCACTTGACTTTAGGTAATTTCTATGATCGAGCTTGGAAATGTATATACTTGGATATAATTGTAAAGCATATTGGTAAGTAAAACATACAATACAGGAAGGGCCGTATGAATGGATTTTAAATAATTTTGGTGAGAGGTAAAATGAGAGAAAAAACATTAATATCATCACTTTTCAGAGAAACCCTTCCCCCACTAACCCCCCTCCACCACGTAACTTCAGAGGGACGTCCTAAAATTCACCCATGCTGTACAGCTTGAGCCCTTATTAGTATAGGTAAGACCACCATCGCAATGAACCGAAGGGTCGCTATTGCAGACCAACGAGGTGTTGAGAAGAAGGAGCGCCTAGATTACGGCAAGGGGATTTGAGTTGGATGTCAACACAGCAACACCGTTGGAGCTGTTGAGGCTGAATGGAGATTCCTGAGAGGTTATGTCACCCGGAGGGACCGTACACTCATCATGCACACGCGCCTCTGCCCCTAACCCGCCATTCATCCGACCAACACACCTCTCCATCCGCTATTTGATGTTAACTGCGTCTTGTGCGGTGAAGTTATGGAAAACCTGCCTCAACACTGCTAGCCACTAGTTATCATTCAGGAAACAAGACCATTTAAATTAATTAGTTATTTTCCAGATAAATACAATTTGGTCCGCTGACCAGGTTCATCGCGAACTTTGAACTATACCACTATGTGCCACTAAGAACTATACAGCCAATTTTGGGTGTCTCATAAGTCTACCTGCGAAATTTCAAGTCAATATTATGGAAATGGAGCCATTCGATTCGCCGACCTGAATTCCATGGGAAATTATACCAAACACTTTGAATTTTTGATAAGTGACGCCACGGTGCCATATGGCACCATGTCACCAATTTACTGCCGGAGATCGTTTGATACTGTGCAAAAACCTAAAGAGATCGTTTAGACGCAGTTTAAGAACAAGAAATGTCTATTTATAACTTGGTGGTGACGCAGCGCCACACAGTGTTTCGACGAATGTGTTTCAGGTGGAAAAAAGTCAAAATAAATGTTTTCGCAAAAGACGTCTTCAGCATCCAGGGTGGGTGCCACCAAAAACTATACAGCTAATTCAGGATGTATAGAGTCCCTACCTACCAAATTTCAAGTTGACAGAACCAAAATTGCACACGCGCTGACAAATGCTAGCTGAGTCAAAGTAAAGAACCACTGAAAGATATAAAAATTTGCAGAGCTAAAGTTAAAAAAAAAAAAAAAAAAAAAACGCTGCAAATTATAACATAATGGTTTATTATTTCTGTGTTAGATAGCCCTTCTACGTAGATCATTGGTCTATAATTATTATTAAATGCCGTATGTAATATATGATCAGAACATGGCGCATCGTGCCTCCGAGAAGGGTTCATTTTCACAGTTCCAAAACCCCGCAATTTGTAGCTTCACAGTAAAGATGTTTAAAAAAAAACGGGGAAATGATGCTTGAAGTAATTTACGTTAGCGCATGCGCAAAATGGAGTAATGATTTCAGAAAAATGAAATTGATAAGGAACAAACTCCAGCCTAACCCACAAATTCCCATAAAATGTAATCAAAATCTGATGAAAACTAGACCTTGTTCACGCATGCGCAGGAGCTAATAATGATGCAATCATGTTGAAATTTACATGGAATGATTAAACCATTTTCCCCCAACTAAGCAAAGAATTGGACGACTAGGGCTTGAAAAAATTATGCTTGCGCAAAATGATGTAGCAATTTGAGAAGTATGGAATTGATAGTGGACCATTTACAGCCTTACCCGCACATTCCCTGATAATGTCATCAAAATCGGATGAAAACTGTTGAAATAAGGCTCGTTTAAGATGGAATACATATTCGCGCATGCGCAGTAGCTACTAATGAAAGGATTATGCTGGAATTCCTATGGAATGCTTAAATTAACCTCTTCCACCTATCTTTCAAATTTGAGCGAGATCAGACAATGGGGGCGTGGAAAAAACGATGATTAGTGGAATTTACGTTTTTCGCATGCGCCGAGTGAAGTATTGATTTGTGAACAACGAGGGGCCATATTCACCTTAACCCACACATCCATAGAAATTGCATAACAAGCGGTTGAATATTGTGGAAATTAAGCTTGCTACAAGGATTTGCGAACATACACACACAGACAAACACACACAGAGATGTAGGGAGAAAGACACGGAACAAAAGTTGTTCAGAATTATCTAAAACGTAAAATGCGAGTGGGAAATTCACCACTGTAGAAAAACAACAACCGTTTGATTTTATTAGTGGAAACTACAACTTCTCCATCTTTCGGAAGTGAAAACAATGCTTCCGCTACCTATAGATAAACTCAGGAGCAATTTAAGAGATGAAATTTAGCATTTATACTAGAATAGATATAACTTCCGTATCGGACGGTGGGGCGTTCTGGTCTATCTCCCCTTGGCTAGCTCCCCCTCCATACGATTCCAATACGGAAGTTGTATCTATTCAAGTATAGGTACCAATATTCCACTAGTAGGTACATCCGCACGGACAATACCTAGTTGATAAACTTGATTTCACATCGTTAGAATAAATTCCATTGGAACTATATTACCTGATAATTCCAATATCGGCATTATATCAGCTGATATTTACAAGGCAATTTGTATGTATTCCATTATCACTATCTGGCGATCTTTGACGGAATTTTTTCTCAACCTTCTCGTGCTCTGAAATTCGAAGGTGTTTTTCGATGTTCGAGCCCTTAGGGAAAACAAAACGTTTAATGTAAAGCTTCGCGGATGGTTTTAATCGATTCTTTGGGATCATATTCATCATTGACAAGCAAAAAATTATTCCTGTTACCTTAAAAGTTCTTGAGAACTCGATTTTTGAATGTGTAGCCCTCTAATGCTACCCTTTAGGGTTGACACAAATTGATGCCGAGCTTCTAGGACCATCTAGACCCCAAATGCGATTTTTAACTAAAGTTCATGAAGTTTTGTATGTTAATTTTGGAGAAAAGCCGCAAACGGCGGACTTTTTTGTTTTCGGCGGTTTTTTTTTTTTTTTTTTTTTTTTTTAATTTTTGGGTTCTCCCGTATCTTGAAACGTAAATCAAAAACTTTTAAGGGAGGTTGAAAAAATGGTTTTTCTTGGTCGATTACAAAGGTTCATTATTGAAAATAATAAACCAAAAGTAGGCAGGTATCTGTAGCTATATGACTAACATCATGACTAATTTTATGACTTTCGCTCTACAAAATTTATTATGGTACATCATACTAGACACGAAGTTGTTATTTAAACAATGAGGGGTACCCTATTGGTATGAAAATGTTGCGCTAACTATTATAATTGCGTTCAGCAATATTAAAGTGGTTTTAAGTTTATTGGAAATGGAAACATAAGCTTTTGAGAATGGAGATTATATGAATTTGTGAGTCTTCAGAACGTTATGTTCTCAACGAGATGTTTGAGCTTGTTTTGCTCTACTTGGCTCTTTGAGCTCTAATTTAATTTTGGACAAATGAACCATTGAATTTTGGAATTTTAATTGCTCCAGTTTTTTTAAGAAGCGTAGAATGAGACGAGCTTTGTCCACATGTTCATTGGTGGTAAATGCTACCAATATGCTCCTAAGAGGTTTTTCTAGTCAGTGCTTAGCTCATCACTCTTTGGCCCGTAGTTATGTCAAAGACCAAGATCTTGAATCCAAATTTCATGGAAGAGCCTGTCAAAGTAGATTACTGAACTCGAGTTACGACAGATAATCACAGAGACAGCAACCATATTTGTTTAAAGCGTATACCTCCAACCGGTCAGTCGCTTACCTCGAAGAGATTACGCGCCCTACATTGAAAACGACTTTTCCTATGGTAATTCCTCCGAATGCCTAACTTGAAATTTCAATTCTTGGAGTGGCGACAGTAAGTCTACCTCTTCTTTTCCATTCAACGATTAATAGTTATTGCTGAACATGGATAGCCTAAGATGTTGTTCACAGATGGAACATATTGGAAAGAAGTTTGTTGATAGTGTGTCGTAATGAGTATCATATATAGGTACACTTATTATGTCATGAAGCTGAACAAGACTTCGCCATAAACATAAATAGGTACCCAGAATTGATTATAATTCCACATAGGTAATCATAACGGGAATATAGACCTGCCGCCAATATACACAAAGACTCTAAGTTGCGTCGATTGGTTGAGAAGTGGAATTCCAGACCAATGCGACCATCCCTCGAACTCGAGTCAGTTGGACTCATGTTGAATGATTAATGAGACAACGATTCTGGCAGACACAAAATTCTCCAAGACTGGCTCAGCCAGCAGATCCAATCTCTTCGATTTTTAATTAAAAAAGAACAGTTTCGTTTCTTTATTTTTGTTCCGAAGTAGATTCGTCCATGTTTCTTCAACACGGTGTAATTACCCAAAGGTGAGATAAATCCGTTATTTATTTCCTTCTCCCCAAAGTTTTGAAGTAACCCAAGGGATATAATCAATGTGTATATGCAGTCAGAGATTATTTAGGGGGCTACAGGATCTAGATAGGACCTCTTCTTGTCAGGAGGTTACGATATAGGAACAACTAGTTGATTGACTACAGAGTTCATAGTTTTAGAGATTTTTGATTTTCCCCACTGTGTCCATATTTTCTTGGCACAATGGTTTTGATCATACCATGGTTTCATGATGAAAATAATGGCACGAAACATTTAAATATATAAATAAAAGTTTATTTCCGCTCAGAAATAATTTAACTGCACATTTATTTTTTATTGAGATATCGAATAAACATCGAAGAATCCATTGTCACTCCATAGTTCAAGTTAAACCGTAGCTCAAGACTTTTGGAAAAGCTTCTCTGTTTTTGCTATTGTACTTATATAATTTAAGTTATGTGTAGCTGTCTTACTACCTAAATAATTAATCCAAAATATCAACTGTGAGGGGTTACTTTCGATTTCGAAGTATCTGGGTATGAAATATTATCATACCAACACGATAAAAGACATGGATTTTGTGAGGGTTTGTACAGCTGTATCCACTATGCACCACACACGTGCGTAATTTTTCAAAAACAAAATCATTATTCTTTCAAAAAACATCATTTTTCTTTTTTGAAAAACCCCACGATCGAACACCGCAATTCAAACCATCCTACACATGGCGTCACTTCACCTCCTCTTTCAACGACTGGAAATTATAGAGGTTCAAATTCTTAATTATAAATTCTCCGAAGGTTTTCAGGCCGCCGTGATCCGATAACCCGAAGTGATGCGCATCGTCAATGCGGTAATTTACATAATTCGTATGGGATTGTCTAGAGATCGTGAAAATGACAAGTACGGTCTCGCCTTTCTGCCCTCCGTCGCTCCTTCTCTTTCTCGCCGTCCGTCTCTCATATCTCCGTCTCTCGCCAGCAGGATCTGAGATAAAATCGAGATGGTTCTCCTCCCCTAATTGCAGCCCCGGCCGCGGACGTAAACCCCGCCATTATCACAATTCACACTCCGACACAATATATTTTCCTTTTAAAAAGTCTTTTGAAGAAGGTGGAATTCAACTTTTACAAGAAGTTCCTCCCTTTTTTTCTCCTCCGACATAAAATATTAGGTAGAAAAAGAATTTCCAATCCGGGGTGTACCACGGCTGAAGGTGTAATTTCGTGAAGGTTGCTAGTAGTTCTTAGGAAACGATCAGCGGAGCCAATAATATTCCGAATGGAACACAGAATTCAGATACGTATCAGTGCACGCCTTCCTTTACCGCAAATGGAAACCAGGACTTCGATAAAATTACAACACTTTCATGTCGCTATAGTGATCTAAACACCAAATTTTGGTTTATCATTTCGAATGATTTTGTCTCTGAATTCGTGTTACGTTCTCTTCAAAATGAAAGTGTATATGGTGCGGCAGAAAGAGCTCCCCGATAAGGAATGCTAATATAAATATAATGTATCTAGGTACATTCGTTTTCGTAATTCCTAAATTCTATATATATATATATAATGTAGTTTTATTCTACGTTGTTTTAAACATTATTCCACTTAATTGCTGCCCTCCACCTGCGATGCAAAAATTTAGTCTTTGAAGAAAGTTTGCAAAAGCCCTTTGGTTCTGTTTCGTAACTTCTGATCGTTACTGTGACATGCTGAAAAATTTTCTTCGGCCAAAATTGATTGACCTAATTGCTAAGCATGGAGAGCACTGAACATCCTAGACCCAGTTTAATCCGTAATTTCATGCGATCTAAGTAGATAGAATGGCTTTTCCAGAAATAATAAACCATTTTATAATAATTTGCAGCGTTTTCTCTCATCAAATTACCTTTTTCTTCAAGCATATCGATGTTTTTTTAACCATCAATGTCTTCCAGGTTAAGCCTGTAGCAGGTTAATCACCTTTCACCTTTGAAGGAGGAACTCTCGCTTTCCGTCACCTCTCTTGTTACAAAGTAAACAAGTATGAAATTTGCAAAAAGCCATTCATAGTATTTAAGGAGTTTACTAAAATCACAAGAACTGTAATTGTTCAAAAAAATCTACTCGAGGGATATTCTTTTAATAACTATCACGTAACTAATTCTGATAGCAAGTTACTGCAGACTTCTGTGCAGTTACATGGAAATGATTTGCATATTTTTTGTATCCGTGTTAGAAACACGAAATGTTCGTGAACTTGGATTGAGTATGTATGTATGTATGAAGAGTATGATGTCAAATACGAATCTGAAGTATGACTTCAAATACGGAAGAAGAAGGCGTCACAAAATCTTGGATACCTTGAATTCTTGATGAGAAAACTTACTTGGCTAATCACGGCTAGCTAATAAATCTATGGAATTTCCAATGACGCAACGGTCCTTTACGAACACACACTACGTCTTCTTCTGTATTTCTGTCATATTCGCTTTACCGAATACCGAACAAAAGACCATAAAACTGCTTTACCCCATTGACGGAATCGACAAGTTCCTTCTGAAGCTCATAAAATGGAAAAACCTTCATTTCGCCGTCGCCTGTTTTGAATTCAGGCACTCAAGCTAAGGAGGTGGCCCCGTCCTGCTTACTAATTTTCGTCATCGCTGATTCAACTGTCCAATGCATCGGACGAATATCAATGTCCATTTGTCATATTGACCCCAAAAGTTATAAATGAACGTAGAGGTATTCTGCCTTCCCAATACCTTAATACCTCCCGTCATCGATGAATTTTTGACAAACGCTGCATATTGACGCTTCATCATTCCTTTGTCAGAAAACTCTTCTGCCCAGAGTACCGGTCTATAGATGATTTTGTCTATAGCTCATATTCTCGTGACGTCACGCCTGGAGTAGGTTTTAGTTTCTTCCAAGGTCCACCATGACGTGGTAGATGTTACTTGATCGCAACTCAACCAACCTATTTTTCACTAGAAGTTTGCCGTCGTATGTCAACCTAATTCGTTGTTATAATGACATTTTTCAACAGTTTTGTTCTGCGAAGGTAATATTGCAGTAATATAAAGTATAACTAAATGCTCGCAGTCATCATGCTTGCCAGCGCGATTTTGGTTATAGGCAACGATACCGATCTAGTGGTGAACGAGTTTCAATTGGGACTAGGGACTAACTATTATTATGGTAAATGTCCAAAAACTAGAGAACTTCATTCGTTTAGACTGAGAATAAATAACCTGAAAAATAATGGAAAAAAGCCACCTGCCCATCAGTCTTTTGCCTTCGAAATTGTGGACTGTCAAGCCTAAAGTAAGTAAAACTCGGCCCTTCGGGCCTCGCAAGGGGCTCCGCCCCTTGACCCCGCCAGGCCCCCCGGATGTTATTACTTTGAGCCTGACTGCTAAAATGTAAAAAACATGGAATCATGTTTTAGCTCCTCGCTCTCACTTTATTATAGAAATGATCACGACGATTGAGCTCTTGTGAGATGATGATCTCCTAATAGAAACTCGCGAGTAAACATTCACTTTATTATTGGAATGATCACGACGATTGAGCTCTTGTGAGATGATGATCTCCTAATAGAAACTCGCGAGTAAACATTGACTTTATTATATAAAGAGGCTAAAGAGGCTACATACGAAATTACAGCTTCCTATAGTGTAAAGTATAGAAATTACCTATTAAAATGATTTAACCACCGCTTCACAAATCAAACCGTTCTCGCAATATTCGGATCACCTGCTATGAATCACATAATCGAAACACCAGCTCAATGAAATCATCAGAAATTAACAAGCGGTTGCAATCATGTTCACAATATCAATAATTGAGAATGATCACCTGTGTGTAAACAATTATTCATATAACCATGCTCATAACTCAGCTTGTTGGCCACGCACTTCGCAGTAGTTAATATAGTATGGTTGGATAAATCGAGAGCTTTCGAACGAATGGTCAACGAATTTTGTGGGATGAAAAACGACGAAGTATCATATCCCTAGCGACGACTCGGTTGTAAGCGGAAATCATCACAATTATTGGCGCTACTTTCATCTCACTTTATAGTCTCACTTTTCGGCGGGGGATCCATCGCTAAAACATGATTCCATGTTAAAAAATAAATAAACTACCTATTGAAAATTCCTCAGATCTCTGTACTGCAGTGTAGGTACCAACATTGCCATTCCCCAGGCAGTTTCAACAGCGTTTCAGACATGTTCTTAGTACTACAACTGAGGCATTTTTTCTTGTTTTATTGAATGAATGGAAGGATAGATTTTGTAGTTTGCTGAAGTAAACAAAGCAGGTTGGTGCTCCACCAACAAACGAAACTACGTAAATTCGTACAGCCTACCAAATTCGTGGTTGGTTAAAAGTAAAATAAGTAGGTAGTACAGTAGGTACGATAGGTAGTTGAATTAGGTAACTTTTTTGTTTTTGTTCACGTTGGGTTTCTGTCACACTTTTACTCATATATACGTTACAATTATTGAAATGTGGCACGGGTTTATTTGTAGACCCTTTTTTTGAATTATACCGCACTAAAATGGATTTATAATACATTATGCATTATTCACTACTGAGTATAGCAGTTTTCACGTGTTCCTTATTATTATATCCTATGTTCATATTGAATTGTATGATTGACTGATACTCTACTATAATAGAATAACTCTAAAATTTTTCAATGACCAAATTAAAAATACATAACGATTATTGCAGCAAAAAAGCGAGTGTGGTTTGCAACTCGTTGAGGGCCAATATTATTCAGGCAATATTTTTGTGGGGTTGGAGTGCTCTGTGGTGGCCAGTCCGAGCGTGTTGCAGTGGCTGAAAAACGCCAGTCGCGAAAGGAATATGACCAAGGAACATTAAAAAATGTATCCTTAAAAAATTATCCTGGATATTGCACTTGAATTTCATTAAAAAATGTAGTAAGGATTTCATTAAATTGATAAGAACAGTACAAAAAATGGGAAAAACTCAAAAATTTGTTTGTATAGCTGAATATTATTTAGGAAAACTCTCTTTTTGACATGGATATATCAATTGGCTGGCCTACGTAAGTGCAAAAATCAGTATTATAAAATGCAACGGTTTTTCCTATGCCTATTGATTTTTACGTACCTACAACCAATGCGTTACTAGCAAAAAGTAACTCCCTTAGTTTTCATAGCACAAAAATCGTTCGTCACTTTTTGGAATGCTCTTATTTTATCCCAACATCTCATGATCCCTAGGCCATTGTAGTGTGAAGGAAAGCTGATTTATTACGCCAAATTATAAACTAATGTTGCTAAGTAACCAAAATGAAGCAATAATGTGAAAAAAGGCCTAGGTACATGGTAGGTATACTATTGAGTAGTAGGTACTTGTGAGCAGTAGTTACTAGACAATACGAGTACATAGACCCCTGATCACCTGATGGGCTCCTGAAGCTGATGGGCTCCTAAAGCTGATAATTTCTATCTTATCTAATCTTTGAAGCTGAAATTAAGTGACAATTGAAATTGTTGGGTCATTCCTACTCGTCTGGGTGATCTAAATTCTTGCCTGTTACCCCTAGAAAGTTGAAATTTGATAGGGATACTCTCTGGGACACTAAGAGACAATTGCAATTATTGGTTCTTTTCTAATCAGCTGAGTGAGTTAAAATATCTCATGTTCATCCTAGTAAGTTGAGATTTTATAGGGAGACTCCCTGGGATATTAGGAGACAATTGAGATGATTGGCTCATTCCTACTCATCGGAGTGAGCTAAATTGTCTCCTGTTCATTCTATGAAGTTGAGATTTGATAGGGAGACTCCCTGGGACACTATCATACGATAGAAATTATTGGCTCTTTCCTAATTAGCTGAGTGAGCAAAATTTTCTCCTGTTACCCCTAGGAAGTTGATGTTCTTTAGATTTTTCTTTCGTTGCAAGATCAGAGAACGATATGCTTATATCATGAGAACGAAGGATTTATATTAAATTGATAAAAACTGTAAACAAATTGAAAAAACTCAAAAATTTGATTGTTTAGCTGAATGTTATTTAGAAAAACTCTTTTTTATAAATGCCGCACAGTTAGTTAACATTTTTACTGTTCACAAATTAATGACATTTCAGGTCAATTCAACATAAATATGATACAAAAAATTAAGACAATTTGTTCAAACGGTTATGCTGCATGACAGTTAATTTCCGTTTCCTTCATTCGACGGGTACCCCCTTACGACAAAGATTAATGGTGGTTTTGTCCTAATGTTCGTTAGGTTTTTTATTTTCCGGTGAAAGATCAGAGAACGATATGCCGCACATTCGGATTAAAATCAGTGAAGTGCTTTTACATATTTAGGTGTACCGGGCTTGGGCGGGAGCACGGGAGGAAACGGGCCTCTGAAGACCGCGGGTCCCCGGGGGCTCCCCGACCGGCTCCCTTTGATCAGAACATTTCATTATGTCACAACACGTGTATTTCTCAGTATGGGTTGGAAAAGGATTAGTTCAATATCTGCCTTGTCAGCTGAGAGAGGGCCGGGAAGGCGTTGGAGGGGGATTAACCGGATCCCACGGTTGGGGATCCCTATGAGATTTTTCGACTCGGGGAATGAAATAAAAGACGTTTCTGATGGAGCTGGGTGGGAGAGGGTGGAGGAGCTTTTTACCTTGACGGGTGATCACGGGCAAGTCACCTTAGCTGACTCTTCAATCTTCCGATACCGATCGCCATCCACGGTTTCTTCGTTCGTAACTCCCCGTGCTCCATATTTTGATTACCAGACGAGCAGAGAGGGAGGAAGCACTGGGGAAATTACCCCCGACGGGCCCACCCTCGTGAGGCAGAGTGGGGCATCACCTAACTAATTTATTAGTTCAACTGATGCTTCAACTAATAACTGTTAGTTATTAGTGAGTTTTATAACTTCTCGTAAACATGAAAATAAGCCATTAGAGCGAGCACGATAAAAGCTAACCTTACTTGATGAGTTGGGCACATTTTGGTTTATTATTTCCAATAATAAGCCAATGTGATCGTATAGCAAAAAAGCCACAGTTCCTTTGAGCATGACGGCTAAAATTAAAAAACATGAATATGCTTTAGCCGTACACGACTCACTCCTCGTCGATTCTCTGAACCCTGACCCCTCATCGGCCTCTGAACTCTGTTTATCATTCTGCCATCAATCCTAAAACATGGAATCATGTTTTAGCTCCTCGCTCTCACTTTATTATAGAAATGATCACGACCATTGAGCTCTTGTGAGATGATGATCTCCTAATAGAAACTCGCGAGTAAACATTCACTTTATTATAGAAATGATCACGACGATTGAGCTCTTGTGAGATGATGATCTCCTAATAGAAACTCGCGAGTAAACATTCGCTTTATTATAGAAAGAGGCTAAAGAGGCTACATATGAAATTACAGCTTCCTATAGTGTAAAGTATAGAAATTACCTATTAAAATAATTTAACCACCGCTTCACAAATCTAACCGTTCTCGCAATATTCGGATCACCTGCTATGAATCACATAATCGAAAGACCAGCTCAATGAAATCATCAGAACTTAACAAGCGGTTGCAATCATGTTCACAATATCAATAATTGAGAATGATCACCTGTGTGTAAACAATTATTCATATAACCATGCTCATAACTCAGCTTGTTGGCCACGCACTTCGCAGTAGTTAATATAGTATGGTTGGATAAATCGAGAGCTTTCGTACGAATGGTCAACGAATTTTGTGGGATGAAAAACGACGAAGTATCATATCCCTAGCAACGACTCGGTTGTAAGCGGAAATCATCACAATTATTGGCGCTACTTTCGTTGCACTCTCGTGGGACATTTTTCGGTAGTTAGGTCACGGCTAAAGCATATTCATGCTAAAATTTTTATAACCCCCCCTCAAACTTTGTCACTTTACGTTTCAAGGTGCGTAGAATCCAAATTTGAAATGTCCGTCCGCCGTTCGCCGTCCGGGGCCATAAAATGCCTAAGAATTGACTTGAAAACCCCGTTCTTTCACACATAGACTCCATTTGGGGTCTAGTTGGTCCTAACGTTTAACCATCCCGATTGCTTTACTTGCATAGATGCTATGGACCAAAAGCGGGCGAAAAAGTGCCTTTTTCGAGGCTTTGAGTGTTAGACTTACGCACGCGCGCACGCCTGGCACAGAGAGAGAGAGAGAGAGAGAGAGAGAGAGAGAGAGAGAGAGAGAGAGAGAGAGAGAGAGAGAGAGAGAGAGAGAGAGAGAGAGAGAGAGAGAGAGAGAGAGAGAGAGAGAGAGAGAGAGAGTGAGACACGGAACCAAAGTTGTTCAGAATGGTCAAGAACGTAAAATGCGAGTAGAAATTTTAATTTTGGTGACAACATTTTTCCCATTTCTCGAGAGTAAGAAAAATGCTTCCGCAACCTACAAGTAAATTTGGAAGCAAAATTTAAATGAAACCCGTGCTATGGGTGACTAGGGGTTCGGCGGATAAACTAGATTGGACCAAGTTTCAGAACGTAATACAATACATTTTTATAACGAACACGGGCCTGGGTGGGCACAAACCGATTACGGAGAAACCGACTGCAATGACTTGAGGTTATGACGGAAGTAACTGAAAGGTTCTACAAGGCTGTGATTCACGCAGATTGTACATTTCCGTCCAAAAATTTTGTGATTTACCACTGGTTACCACTGTCATCTACATCCTCTCTGCGGCTGTTACTTGAATATTAGATGTAGATTCTAGTACCTATAATGATATAGTAATATAATTTCTATTACTGAATGGAGGTTGGGATGAAATAGAAAAGGTCCACATTTTCTAACAAAATAGTGCAAAACTAAAAAACTTGTTGTTAATAGAGGAATGGGTAATCGTGTTTGTTTATTGTCGGACAGTCATTTCCAGGTTTATATTAGAGACTTATTTGCTGTAAAACAAAAGCCTGGAAACGGTTATAGCACTACATCCTGTGCGATGCCTTCCTTGCACCTCCGGCGAACCCTTCAGCCGACGCCATCCCTGGAAAAATCCGACAGACTTACGAGCTTTCCTCGAACGGATCTACGGTTACTTGACTAGCGGTTGGACGGGGCAAACATATTACTTAAATACTGAACATGCTCGCAAGGGGTTGAGCGGTGCACATTAATTAGAAGGTCTCTAATGGTCCGGACCACACATTGTCCGGTCTCGCGAGTCGAGCTGGTTCGAGATCGGAGCCCCACCCACGACTCGCCCTGTCTTGCGTCTTGTCTCTTCACCGTAATATTCATATCGCTTGTCCAAAGTATACTCCCATTAGATGGCACACTTTGATAATCCCGAACCCGGAGACATCAATGCGTGATGTACAAGTGACTTAACAAGGAATACCAGGCATGTTTGTTTTAGCGAATTTTTGAAGACAATGAAGCTATTGCAATAGAGTGTGTGTGTGTGTGTGTGTGTGTGTGTGTCATCCCAGAAGATAACTATCCCTAGGATTGGGATAAAAATTCCGTTTTTGTTCCAAAAAAATCAAGCTTTTCAAACGAAAGAATGAGTTCGTTAGCCAACACTTCTTGAGTACATTAAATTGGTCAAATTTCAAGAATTGTGCTGACAAAATCATCAAAGATTGCTGCAAGTCGTTAAATTTATATTTTATAGCAAAATTTTGGTGAATGAAAGTTAATTAACAACGAACTAGAACATTAAATAATTTATGAAGAAAAATGTACCTACATTTCATTAAAATTTGCTGAAAAATCAATTAAAAAACTGGAAAACTGCCTAAAATCTAATATTTGTTTCGAATTGTAGAATATATTGAAAATAGCTTTATTTGCCATAAAGTTGGTGGTTAACGATTCTTTGCCATCAAAGTGCTCAAATTTAAAAACGAAGTAGCATACCTAATATAATAATATGGTCTACAAAAATTCAATCATACGATCATGCTGCATGACTGGAACTTTAATATTTCTGAATGAAAGGAGATACAATTTTAAGAGTATAGACACCAACCGCACTGTTCTGCGTCAACAAGTTTTTTTTAAAAGATTTTTTAAAGATTTGAAACAAACTACGTCATCACACCCCTTCCACCTAGTCGAAACCCTCTCGCCATGTGTAACGTCGATTTTTGCCGAAACTTTGAAAAGTTCCAGTCATGCAGCATGATCGTATGAGCGAATTTCTGTAAATTATCGTATTCTATGATGTTACAAGTTTGAGGTTTTTGAGTCCAAAAAATTTTTAACTGTTATTTTATGGCGAAAAAGTTATTCTAAATTACATCGTGATATTCAAAAAGAGATTTTGGGGTTTTAGCTTTTGTACCGTTTTAGCGATGTTTTAAAGCAAATTATGATGAAATTCAAGTACTTTTTTCAACATATTTTTATAATTAAAATTTTTAATGTTCTATTCATAGTTAAATTATATTTGAGTAATTTTTTGCTAAAAAAATATAAATTTAATGTCATTTTTAGTGATTTTTGTCAATACATTCACCCCACTGTGTGTACTTGGAACCCCACTTCCTGAATAAGCGTTTCTCTTCCGTAGCTTTAAAGATTCTCGCGTTGTCCTTAATCATCGCGTTGTCTGGGACAGGTATAACCACTTTACATTCTACAGATCAAAATCCCTCACATTTCAACAACCTAGTCACATTTTTACTCGTAATATGTTTTTTTACTGAGTTTTTTTTTTCTTTAACTATAATTCATTGAATTTCCGAATTTGTCAACATTTCCATTGTTTCAAACTTTATTTGCGATTTGCAAAAGGTTTCATTTGAATTGAAATTTTTTTTATTTGAATCGAAAGACGTTTCGTTTGGTTTGGAAAAAGTTTCTATTATTCGGGAAAAGGTTTCATTCGAATCGGAAAAGGTTACATTTGAACAGGAAAATGTTTCATTTGACCAGTAAATGCTAAATCTCCCGAAATATTATATATTATATAAGATTTGGGGAGATATTAAGAGAATAATTATGTTTTTCTTCCCTCAGAGAGGCTCCATTTCAAATTTCGGCATTGTAGGTCAACTAATTATGAAGAAAGGATAATACCAAAATTATCCTCTATAGACCCATCTGCACTTTATCTGCGATTCCTTAATTGATGGAAAAATTGGTAGTTTCGCTGATTTACTCTGACCTATGCCGTTACATAGTGCCTGAGTAGTATGGTTTCGTCCGCTCTCAGTCAACCAATTCAAACTTTGTTGATGTTCCAGGAGTACGTCATGCGAGGGTTCGAAGACGGTGTACAGGTGGATTTGATATCGACGGACTTTTCAAAAGCATTCGAGAGTTATCCCATCGTCACGTCTTGGCGTTCTTGGGGGTTCTTCAGGGTACCTGGCCCTTCAATAGATTGGTTGACAAGTTATCTCACTAATAGACAACTGAAAGTAAAAATTAAAATATTAAAGCCCATAATGGCTAACCCCAGGGGTTCCATATTGGACGTATAATTTTCCTTGCTTTGATCAACGGCGTTTCCGAATCGTTCTTCAATGTAAAATTCCTCATTTTTGCTGACAACCTCGAAATTTTCTCGTAAGTCAAGTCAGAAGAAGACTGCGAGCAACTGCAGAATTGTCGTGATCGATTATGTGAATGGTGGATTGCCAATAATCTTCTCCATAACCCAAATAAATGCGCGAAGGTCTCCTTTACTTGAAGCCGAGAAACGATATCCCATAATTATATACTCGAAGGCATTTCTCTCGTTAGGTTGTCTAATGTTAAGGATCTGGAGGTTATTCTTGACAACAAGTTTTCCTTTTCCCCACACTTTGATTCCATGTCCAGTAGAGCTGTGAGCATTAGGATTTCTGAAGCAGCACACCCGGGAGTTTAAGAGCATTTCTGCTTTGGTACTTCTTAATAAGTCCCTCATCCTTCCTATCTTGGCATATTGTTTTGTACTATGGGCTCCACGTTATAAATGCCATTCAGCTCAACTGGAAAGAGTTCAACACAAGTTTTTGCGTTATGCCGCCTACAAACTTCACAAACCTTCTGATAGGGTAGACTACCTTGAATTTATGGCGACATGTGGGTTGAGTTCACTCCAGACCCGTCGGCGTTGTGCAGACATGACTTTCCTCCATAAGCTGCTAAACGGGCATATCAACAGTTCCGAGCTCCTATCGGTGATCCATTTCGCCATTTCTCAGTTCAACTCCTGAGTTAAGCCACGTCCACCCTAACCCTACAAATTATCTGTACCATGGACCTCTCTGTCGAGTCCTTAGAGAAGCTTATACGTTTGTCTCAAGCTATCCTAACATTTACTATCTTCATAGTACCTTGTTATCAATTAAAAAGCATGTCCTGACCCACGGTCATTAACCTCTCCACCTATAAGTAATTATCCATTTATCTCGACCTACACTGTATATTTTCGCTCCACTTAAAGTATATCCTAAATTATATTATGTGTTCTATCCTGTTCTGTACTGTTTCTATGTCTCTATTCAATACTTTATGTACCTATTTAATTTTACTATTTTGTAATTGGGCTTGCCCGTACCAATCTAAATAAATGAAATGAATAAACGACTTAACTCATGTGAAGCATCGCTGCGATGGTTTTGTGATGCAATTTGTTTTACTGGGACCTATCCCAGAGACAAACATATTCATGTCAGACAACTTCCATTAAAAAAAAATTCCTGGGTTCCAGTCTTGCGGAAAAGGAGAACTTTAGAATGCAACATTGACCACAATCGAAAGGCTCTAATAGGAGGACTTAAGTAGTTTTCTTCAAGAGTGAGACGGCGCCTCAACTCACAGTTTTTCGGATTAGGACTTGAATCTTATAGGTATGTAATCGATCAGTGTAAGCTACTTTATCTGTTGACAAATCTAAACGACCATCTAGCTGGTGGAGGATAAGTATAGCCTGCGAGAGACCTGGTCGAGATATCAAAACGCCATTCAATCCAAAGCAAGTCCTGGGCTCCAGATGAAGTCCTGAACCCGCACACCGGTCTTATTGGTCTGGCCCGAACAGATCGAGTTAGTATCAATTCCTGGCGCAAGGCCCTCGCCCGCTAATTGCATTCATTTTAGTGCCGGCAGCCTCAAGAGAGGCGCTTAGGATGGACGTACGGTGTGATAGCAATATGTTTCCAAGCTATGAAACTCAAGAGGACCCGGGATCGTCTGTGCGTCTCAATTAGACCTACATACCCCCCTGCTCCCACCTTCGTCCATCCATCACCCCATCTACCAATAGGAACTACACATATCTCCCGCCGCAATAAGTTATTAAGTCATTAAAAAGCAATAGCTTTTCGAATGGGGTATCCCGGGCAATAAAGGATCGAAAAGAAGGAGAGAGCTGCACCAAGAATCCTTTGGATGGCCTATCGTGATAATCTCGCGGTCGACGAATTTGTTTTATTTTGTAGGTAGTTGGTTTCTAACAAGGGCGTACATTGTTTTTTTCGGATGTACATGCACAACTTCAACCTCGTTGTTTCTAAGGTGATAGACGAGAACAAAACCATTAAAAAAGAGATCAGCTTTAAATGAAGACGTACTCGTGATGTACGAGTATCTACGAAAAACTTTTTGAATAAGTACTCATAAATATTCAAAAAGCAGATCCATGGTTTAACGGTCTCATTCACGTCCTGGTTACTACACAGAAGTGGTCTATATATGGACACCAAAATGATAATTTAAACACAGCATAAATACACAGAAGTGGTCTATATATGGACACCAAAATGATAATGTAAACACAGGATGAATAATGTTGTGAAAAGTTTAGATTAGTAGTATCATTTATGCATATGCATAAATACCTCACGGCTATGAATTCATTGTCAATGTCTCAACTCATGTACTCATTAATGATGAACTGAGGAGGTTCAACAATGAGGTACTAAACCAAAATTTTATAAGGGTCGGTTAAAGACAACTCTGAGCTAAGAAAAGGAGTCATGTATAAATCTGTTTCAGGATTTACTGAACTAGAATCCATGAAGACAGTAAGACTATAGTAGCGTGAATGTATGTGGCAACGAAGTTATAGTGAGATGAATTTTTTAGAGCATTGCCCAGTCCTCAGGCCTGTCTACCGATTTACACGATGGTTAGTTCAGAATGTATTAAGCAGGAAAGAATAAAAATATGCTACAGTCATATTGGTCCAACAAAATATGAAGCTTTTTTGTAATATTTTGCTGGGGGTTTTACATAATTTTTGGAGAGTAAAAGAGCCTACGTGTTCACTTAGTGACAAAACTGCCAAGCTCCATTAGAAAAATACTATCTTCTCAGCAGTAATAGACATAGGCTGATGAACCTGGGTTCCAAACAACCACAATCCTACCCCCTTTTGTTTAGTTGTTGTAAAGCCTTTTATCCTTTTAATCTCAGAACTTACAACTAGTGTGAGTATACCTAGTCAATGCCACAATTCTTAAATGTACTTGAACTAGACTCCACCATGATTGTGTAATCAGTTCATAGGAATAATAGTAGTTGTACACATCGACGTTGTCTACATTCTAGTATAATATTATTAAAATGCGGTAGGTCTTTTAGGATTGCAAGATTTGTTTTGGATGTCTAGACAACATTCTGACTTTCATTAGACATCCATCGAATGTGGATTTATCGGGGGGATAATAATCCGAAATAGACGCGATTGGCCCCTTTGAAAAGGAGTCCAGTCCTCCCGGATTGATAGATCACGACCGGACTTCTTCTTAATCCTCCACAATGATCTTTCTCTGATCAGATTCCCACGAGCCCGTAATTATCCGACCCCCATTACTGATGGAACATGCGCGGATCTAGCCGAAGGACAGAATATCGTAGGTTGTCAGATATGTCCACCTTATTATACAATGGTTAATAAGTTAATGGTTAATAAGATTCATGCTAACTGCGCATTCGTTACAGTGTCCCAAAAGTTAATGCCCACCCCCCTCCCCCTTTCCATAACTTTTCCCACAATTTTTGAGATGTTGAAGTGAAACTTGGTGAACGTTTTTGAGCTATCTAATACAAAGTCTTAAACAAATAAAAATCAGGAAAAAATCCAAAAATTTTTAGATGGGGGTACTGAATTTCGTCCACAACTTTTCTTTAATAATTCGATCGTTTAGCAATGCTGCAAGACTGTGTGCTTTTTTATTAAGCCCTGAATAATGATTTTGAATATAACTAACATCATTATTTCAAAAAGAGTGCTAATTATTGTTTTAATTGTTCTTGAAAATGTACCCATCTTTGTAAGAATATAAAGATTGTCGTGATTGAATGGTCTACCGTCTGTTTGGAAAGATGATTTGATTTGATTGATTGGAAATTGCTATGCGCACAAAAGAAAGAGAGGTGATTCACCGTGGTGAAAGGCTGGAGATCTAATGGAGGGGCCAGCAGAGTTGTCGAGTGACACTGCTCCCGTTCACCTGAACGGTTCTTGGTAACAGTTGGTTAGACTGTTACAATCTCCCCCCCCCCCCCCCCCCCAGTCAAAGTGACCACTATTTGTTGTCGCCGAAAATTGCGTTCCGTGGGGGGTTGGTAAGTTGGTAAAGGTGCGGGTAGGAGAAGGGTAATGGGTGTGGTCAAACCAGGGGCCAAATCCTTAAATATCACAAACATTGGTATAGTACATACCTCAATATTACATGTTTCGTACTATGGAGCGCTTGATTGCTTCATGGTTAGTCCCTACCTATTGTTGGTCATTGTGTGGAGGTAGGCGTGATTAGTTTGCGATTTAGGAATGTCGGTTATTTTCAAGGTTTTTTTTGGGGGGGGGGGTTTGTTTGTGTGGGGTTTTTCCCCCTAATCTGGCTTTAGGTGGGCCTGGTTGTTGTTCAATTTTGACAGATCATCACTAAAGATGTGATCATCATGTGAGAATGCTTGCGATGGCTGCCGCGTGTGCCTATTGTAGATGGGGGGGGGGGGGGGGGGCGAATTTTTGAAGTTAAGCTATTGCTCTCGCCTCAAATTTGTAGAATGTGAATTGTTTTTTATGCAGAAATCCGTTTCAGGCTATTCTGAATCATATTCTGTTTAACGCATTTTTTTATGTATGTATGTATATATGTATATATGTATATATGTATATATGTATGTATGTATGTATGTGTCATTCCAGACGATAACTGTCCGTAGAATTGTGCTAGAAACTTCAAACAAATTTTAAAATGTTAAGGACACAAAACGAAAGTTCAAGTTCGTTGGCCAGCATGATCGGATTACATCTTCGGGTTGAAAGTTTCAAAAATGTAGTCAAAAATTTCAAAATAGCCTGTTTTTTTGCGATTTGTTGTGCGAAATAATTTATTCAGCATACTAACATGTGATATATCGGAATCAGCGTAAAATTTCCTATAAGAAAATGTATCAAGTTTTCAAAAATTTCAAAGTTGAAAAATCGAAATAATGCCGTTCGCTAGTTGTAAAAATCGGTAATATTTGCATGAAAAATCTTCAAAAATTCGCTCATGAGATCATGCTGCATGACTGGACTGTTTTTCGTTCCATCGGTTTTGCATGGCAATGACTTATGGACTCTTCTGAGCGAAGTGCTGTTCTAGTCTTGCATAAAAAACCAATTTATAGTTTTCGTGTGGTTTTTTTTTTTTTTTTTTTTTTTTTAATTATTATTATAATAATTAGGTATATATTGGGTTAGTGAATCCGACTGTGTTTTCGCTGTTTTCCTGGATGGCGTCGTACCTGCGGGCTGGAGCTTCCTTTGGCGTTGGGCACATGAAACAGAACACGTGCCAGAGAAAATGAGACAAAAATTATGCGTGAAACGAACGTGCGGAGGGAGGGGGAGGGGGGTTGTTTCCAACCCCATGGTATGTTTTTGTAATTTTTTTTTTTTTTTTCGCTGCTTTTGTACTAATTAATTTTTGTTTGTTGAGTTTTTTTTTTTTTTTTTTTTTTGTAAACGCTGATTTTTGTAATATAAAATGCCGTTGTGTAATATATAAGTTATTGTTGGTTGATTATCGCGTATTATTTGTTTCATTATGGTACTTCGTTATGTTACTTTGCAGGATATTTAAATTTAGTAGTGGTTTGACGATTTGAATCCAGGAGTCTTAATTATATTGCTTTTGTTAAATTTCTTCAAAGTATCATCGCTGTTCTACTATAACAACAAACAAAATTTAATAAATTAAATCGCTCTATTCCCTTTTAGTTCTTAGTTTTTACTACTTTTATTTTACTGGTACTATCCCGGAAGCTATCCGCTGATTAACAACATTCGCAACTGAAACCTGTTTCATTATCGTAAGTGTCGAAATATTAGATCGTTTAGATTTACGGCTCCTCTTAGAGCCGCGGATAATCAAATGACGGAACACCAGAAAACTCACGACAAGAAGGGTAAATTGACTAAAGTGGATCCACAGACTTGAAAAGGATGTTTCTCATTCGAGAGAATAAACATCAATTGAAAGGGTGAAAATCTTGTTAGTTCATTCAGACTCCCTGGATGTCACAATCATAACTGAATCCTGCGTCGGGCCCGCGGGGATCTCATAAGGAGGAAACGCAATAAATAGTCAGTTAGGAAAAATGATTGGAGTGAAAAGATAGATGCGCTTGAGCTACCTTCTAGACAATTTATGACAATTTCCACTGTTATCACAATCATACATAAATTCTTTCTCACTGCTGAATAATATATATCCAATGAGTTGGAGTTTATTAGTTAGGAATCGTGATATTATTGATTGAGCATGTTAACAGTAAACATACCTACTTCATTGATTTATACAAAATAATTTAGAATGTTAATTCAATCTCTTTCAAACATGGCATCAGATATGAGCAGTCTAGTTCACCCATCCTTACACATACAGGCATAAAAAGTGTCCCAATTGTAACCCCCCCTGTAACGGTTCCGCCGCAAATAATGTTATCAGCATTGAGGGTTTTGTGTTTTGTATAAATAAATTTATTTTGAAACGATTTCCCTAACTAAAATCAGCGTCCAATATTATATTAATTCGGCAAACCTCTATATATATAAAAGAAAGTGTTAGTTACGCTGTTTATAACACAAGAACGGCTGAACCGATTTTCATGAGGGTGGACGCAAATTGACGTGCAAGTTTCGGAGTAGAACATATTTTATAGTGAAATCGTATAAACGTCCTCCTTCATCGAGAACCCGGTCTTCCTTAGGAACATTGTTCATGGTCTCCAAGGCTAATCATATGTTCGGTTCCACAAAATTTAAGTGATCTATGATGTATGAAGGCAGTTTCAAAGTTAGGTAGAAGAATTAGGACCTAATTAGCTACGACGGTGCCTCGGGCCCATCAGCGAAGTAGTAGCTTCTAAAGCTATTTCCCACGATATGTACCCTATGAAGCTGGCATTTGGCTTGTAGCCTATGCGGGATACCTACGGCCTAGATCAGCTGAGTAGCTCCTAAAGCTAATTCCTGTGCTACCTACTCTATGAAGCTGAAATTTGGCATGTTGCCTCCGCGGGACCTCAATTGTTTAAAAAAAGACCGATTCCTAAAAAAAGAGAGTTAAATATTCTCTCCTGTTTGCCCAAGGGAGTTGATATATGAGGGTGACACTCTAGGACATCAAAAGACGAATAAAATTATGGGCTCTTTCCATATCAGTTGAGTTAGCTAAATTCTCTACTTTTCGCCCTAGGAATGTGAAATTTGATCTAGGACATCAAAAGTCGAATGAAAAGACGAGTTCCAACCAGATCAACAGGCTCAGCTAAATTCTCTCCTATTCGCCCCAGAGAGTTGAAATTTGACAGGGAGCCTCTCTAGGACATTAAAGGACGGATGCAATGACTTATTTTATGTTTTATTTTAATAAACACGTGATTTAAAGGAGCAGGCAGTCCTCCGCTACTTGTTTCCTGGCGAATTGAAATGGAACTGCGGCAAATAGTGGAGTGCAGTTTCCTCCACCAATTTCAACATTGCAATGATGAAAACGGACACCATTAATCAGATGTAATTTTGAATAGGTAGTTACTTTTGAAATGCATAACTTCATACAAGAACCTAAAGGTAGCGGAAGCAATGTTTTCACTTTAGGGAGAAAAAAAAATTTTAGTCTCCAAAATCAAAATTTTCACTCACAGTTTACGTTTTAGACCATTCTGAACAACTTTGATTCAGTGTCAGCTTGTTCAGCTTATTTTCCTCCGTTTTCATCCGAATGGGATGCCATTTTCAGGTAATGTGCGGGCTAGAGAGTAGACGGTCCCCTATCAGTTTCATCGTTCTTGACTCAATACCTCACTTTGCGCATGCGCAAACGTAAAGTCTACCAAGCATCATTTTCTCACGCCCTAGTCGTTCGATCTTACTCAAATTCGGATGATAGTTTCGGGATGCCAATTTGATTATATTATATCAATTTCAACATGATTTTATCATTCATTGCTACTGCGCAAGCGCCAATATGAAATCCTTGTAACGTCATTAATTTCCACTGTTTTCATCTGATTTCGAAGAAATTATCAGAGGATGCACGGGTTAGGTTTTGGATGGTCCCCTATCAGTTTCATTGTTGCCAAATTAATACTTCATTCTGCGCATGCGCAAACGTAAATTCCATTATGTTTTATTTTTTCACAGTCTAGTCGTTCAATATCGCTTAAATTTGGATGATAGTTGGAAGGATACCTCGTATCAGTTTCAACACGATTGTATCATTAATAGCCACTGCGCATGCGCCAATGTGAAACACATGTAATGACCTCAATTCCCAAAGTTTTCATCCGATTTTGATGAAATTGTCAGCGAATGCGCGGTTTAGGTTGTAGATGGTCGAGGACCTATTTCATTGTTTTCAACTCATCAGTTCATTCTGCACTTGGACAAACGTAAATTACATTGAATACCATTTTTTCGTTTCTTAATTGACCAATTTTGACATTTCATGCTACTTTTTGATTTACTCTTCTCCGCTATGGAATGTTTATGATCATTTAAAACTTTCAATAATCTATAAATTTATTCATGATAGGAAAACGAGGAAGCTATGTCCCACACCCAACATAACAGAATTCTTTTTTGCGAATATTTGGATTTTAACGATTTTTTTAAATGTTAAAAAAACCTCTGTGATAATTTACGAAAATTTGCTCATAAGATCATGCTGCATGACTAGAATTTTTTTCTTTGTAGAGACCCAGGTTTCCAGTCAAATGAGACGGCAACTTGAGTGTAAATAACGAGACCAATAATTCAAAATACTCTCGATTCCTTGTTTCAACCGAAGCACAGAGAATAAATCGGGAGAGTTGCTTCACTTGAGCCAGCGGCCATGAATCGAACTCGTATTTTTTCGGTCTGAGAGGAGAAGAAGGATGTCTTTTATTTCTCTCGGTTCCGTCTTGATTCCAACTCAACAACTCGCCCACCACGCGCGCACTTGGAGAAAAAATTAAAAATCGTGTCGGGGCCCTTGAGAAGTCGGCGTTCCCTCGTTAATTTTGAGAGATTTCACCTTCCAGAATCATCCAAACCCGCTTCGTTTCACATCAGAACTCCTTCGGTTTTGTTTGGTTTTTAAGCTTTTTTTTTCTCTTTCGTATTTTTTTGAACAAAAATATTCCAAGGAAGTCCTTCATCATTTTGAAATCTGATGTTTAATCGTTGTTTTTTTTCCAAATTCTTATTCCCTTTTATGGCTCCCATTGATTGAACGTTCGACCGATTCGAATTCGTGTACTGTGGACGCTCTCGGTTGCTTTTCGTGTGGGCGTTCATTTTGTGGGCTTTGAACAACAAGTCTAATTTTAATAGAAAAATCTTACCTAACTCTTCTTTTTCTCCTCCATAATTGTTGGTTAAAGTTTCAACATATAATGAATCTTTAAAAATCTTCGTTTCCGTAACATAAATATATAGATTGGAATGTTGTAAATAATTGTGTAAAGTTCCACAACACATTATTTTGGATAAGGGAACAACTAAAATAAGATAGAACGTGAAATGTGAAAATTAGCCGATTGGCAATGAGAAAGTAATGTTTGATACGTTTGCTCTTGCGCTAGTTCCAGTGGGTTAGGAAGTATGTTGGGGACTATCTACAGTCCAAACCAAAAATTTCCCTGAAAAAAATATCCCTGAAAATGTCTGAAATCGGATGAAAACTGTGGGACTCGTTTACTGACGAACGAAGTGGGTCTCTATGTACTTTGACTCGGCTAGCATTTGGCAGCGTGCGTGGGTGCGTGTGTGTGTGCAAAACAAAGTTACATTTGCGTTGTTACTTGAAATGGCTGACTTAAATGCATAGATTGAAATGTAATAAATTGTATAAGGTTCCACAACACATTCCTTTGGATAAGGGAAAACTTAGTTGATGGAGAGTGAAATGTCAAAATCAGCCGATTGGCAATGAAAAACTAATGTTTGATACGTTTGCGCATGCGCTAGTACCAGTGGGTTGGGAGGCAAGTATGTTGGGGACTATCAACAGTCCAAACCGAAAATTTCCCTGAAATAATATCACTGAAAATGTCTGATATCGGATGAAAACTGTGGGAATCGTTTACTGACGAACGAAGTGGGTCTCTATGTACTTCGAATCGGCTAGCATTTGTCAGCGTGCTTGGGTGTGTGCAAAACAAAGTCTTATTGGCGTTATTACTTGAAATGGCTGCAAGGAGAGTTCATGTCGCATAAAAGGATAGTTACCTAATTAGACCCACTTTGGGCCTTATGGCCTGGTGGGAAAGTTTGGGTTTAGCTGGCAGTCAATTGTTCAAAAAAATACGACCCACTCAACCGGGCAAACTTATTTTATTTTTTATTGATAGATAGATAGATAGGTAGATATATAATATATTTGGAACCAAGTGTTCATTACGTGGATAAATCGGTACAAAAACACATATGTACAGGTATGTTACAATAATTGTACACAAAAGCCAAACTTAATCGACAACGTACTTCTCAATTAAGATTGAGGTGCTCATCATAAAGTCATCTAGATCGCAAAAAACATGCAAAATTCATGGCAGATCTTAAATATTACAACAGAAAATTTTACACCAATATTATAATATACATTCATGAATAAACTCCAAAAATGAAACAAAGAAAAATCTACAACCTATGGCCCGATCACTCAAAGGTAACTACACAAAAAATTAATGAGTAGGTATACATACATCACTTCAATCAATGAAACAAAATGCTCGCAGTCTAGCGGTTTGAGTAATAAACTCATAAATTTTGGCTGCTATATTATGATTTAAATTGTACAGCAGTGCCATATGGAAGTTATCCTCCCTTAATGATGAGGCCTCAGGCAGGTACTTGTCCCTCGAATACGAATAGATTGGATACACACATAATGGTACAGGCTCTCTCCCACTTGCATGTCACACAGAGCAATTTTGCTTGGGGTCAACTGTGATCTTATATTTATTAATTTTATTGGAGATTCATAATTTCGTTATGCTTTTAATTGAATTATCAACTGTTTGAAAATAAATGGCATATTTTCATATAAGTACTCTAGCTTAACCGAGTAGTCAAGCAACATTCCAATCAATTTTGAACTAAACCTACTCTCTTCCTGACTCCTCCTATCAGCCAACAACAGATTTTCTTTTAGCTTGGCCCATGTAGCTTCTACTGATTTTTCCCATTCTCTCACATTATTGAATGGGTTTAACCATCCAGCTGCCCTTGTTTATCTAGAGCGCCGACCAGCTGAGAACACCAGGTTAGTTTAGCGTCACTTGAATTTATATGTAATTCAAGCTCTACCAAGGCATACATTTTGAGGTCTGATGCGATCCATGTCATGTCGTCAGCAATGACATGAGACAAAATGAATTCAGTTAATTATACAAGTAACCCAGCTATGAATATAGTTATTTTGTATTGTTTGGGTTTGAACCCTAATCCTTGGTTTCCTTCAGGGTTAACGCAGGTCTCTACCTAAAACTACCTTTTTCTTCACCTTAAGTCCCTCTTGCATGCAAAAGACGTTCGTAAGATTTCAAATTTGGTTTTAAATTAATTAATATGTTTTGGCGGATATCGGGTTAAAATACGACAGGCACGGAGTGACGGCATTTAGCCTAATCGACAGTTGTCGCCTTGATAGCCCCTAAATCATCGTGTGATAAGCTCACCCGTAAAGGCGGTGTAGGAGGAGGGGCAGCATCCGCAGGAATCCTGCCGCTGCTCCTACGGGCCAGTGATTCACCCCGTCACATAAATCTTTCTTATAATGAGAAAACGGATGCTGGTTATGACCATGCTAGTTATGGTCAACTCAGAATAACCACCAGCCATCACTCCTGGGCATTAATATGCATATTTCAAATACAATTTTAACAATCTGAAACTTATTCGTATCAGTTAGAAGCGAACTTTTCGGTACTACAGTGCCTTACCAGTTTTACTGAGAAACTATTGTTCAGATAAAGGTCCCTAGAAATAAATTGGTTCGGGATTTTTTTAGTTTTTGTGGAAAATTAAGCCTTGCTATAGCTTTGAAATAATAAAATATATTAAAAAAATGACCTCTACGCAGATCAGTGGTATATACCTAACTATTAAGTCCGGTATATTGTATTATCATAAAAACTTGGCGCATCGCGACTCCCGAAAGAGTTCACCCTATTAGATACAGCTCCAGGATCCCACAATTGAACGGAAATGTCGTAAAATTTAGAAAAAAAATGTCGAAAAAACCAGTAGGTCGAAAAGGAACGAAATGCCCCACAGGAGCTCCATTTCAGTTTTTTTCACCATTAGTCGAAGGCTCTGAGGTCCTTCAGCTGATCATAGCACCTACGTGAACTGAAATTGCATTCTAGATATCCCAAAAGAGCTGCATTTCAAATGTCATCTCCGTAATTTTATTAAGAAAGAAGTAAACTTCAAGGGCCAATTTGCGTAACGCACCTTCGTAAACAACTTGCGTAATGAATGTTAGTGTGGTCAGGCAAATGGCTGACTTTGTCATCAAAATGCATCCGTAGATATAGACATATACAGAAGGAAAATCAATGCAATCAATTAATATATCACTAATTTACTAGTCTCTTATATCTGAGTAAAACTACATTTAGGTATGTCGGTAGTTACCGACCAACTGAAATTATGTGAGATGAAATAAAGCACCTATCAACGTTTCACTATAAAATCCGTACGAACGATAGTTAATAAACTCGATTTTGCGAAATAAGAGTTCCATTGGAATTACATCAGCTGATTTTTTTCTAACATTCCTTGTTCCGATCATTCAAACACAACTTTAGCGGTAATTAATGGAATTTATCAATTGACTCGCTAATTCAAAGTTGTCCCAACCAGCGCATCATTTTTCAAAGTTCTCGTGCATAGAGGTCCGTGATCTTTTTTTCGACGTTCTATCCCTTAGGAAGGCCGAACTGATGATTTTATTCCATTCGTTGGGATAATATTTATCAATGACAACCAAACAACTGTTAACATGAAAGTTTTCGATATCTCGATTTTTAATATTTGAGATCTTAAATGCCCTTAGGGTTGATAAAATTGATGACGAGCTTACTGATTCTACTAGACCTCAAATGTAGTTTATAACCCAATTTTTATGAACTTTGGTCCAATAGTTTGGGAGAAAAGCTCTGGACGGCGGACGGATTTCTTCTTTTTTTGTCAATAATTTTTTCCCGATTTTACGGTTCTACGCATCTTGGAACGTGAACCAATATTGTGTGTTTTCACCAATCAATCTACAGGTAAAATGAGTTATTAGGTATATAAACTTGTACAGCTGATCGTTCGTTGTAGTTTATAATAGTTTAAAACGTTGTTCACTTCGCTCGTAGGAGAAATGAAAGCACACACCATTGGAGAAAATTTGGTTAAACCTGCTTGCAAAGATATGGTACTTATAATGCTTGGAAATGAAGCAGCTTTGGAAATTGGGAAGGTACCCATCTCCGCTGAAACTGTCGCTCGTCGTGTTGCTGAAATGTCGTTCAACATAAAAGACAGAACCTCTGAAATCATGAAAACCTTGCCGTTCGCGCTCCAAGTTGACGAATCAACGGATTCCACTGGAAAATGCCACTTGATAGGGTTTGCCCGTTTTATTGATGGAGATGAAATTGTCAGCCAGTTTTTTGTTTGAAGGAAATGAAAACGACAATCACGCAAAAAGATATTTTTGAGACCATCGATTCATTTTTTGCTACCAACGATATACCGTGGAGTAACTGTGTTGGTATATGCACAGATGGAGCTCCAAATATGATCGGCTCTATCAAGGTATTCGTAACCTTGGCAAAATCAAAAGACCCCAACATGGTTACAACTCACTGTTTTATTCATAGGGAAGCCCTCATGACAAAAACCTTAAGTCGGGAATTCGAAGTCGTTTTGAGCGATGCAGTCAAAATTGTGAACTACATAAAAGCAAAACCGTTTGAGTTGAACAAATCAAGTTCAATGACGTCCCACTGTACACCTTTTGGATTGAAGTTGCAGCACAATATCCTCAGCTGTCGAAGAAAGCAGTTGACCTCCTTCTCCAATTCCAAACTTCGTGGATGTGCGAACATAGATTTTCGACACTTGCAACCATGAACACGAAAAAACGGCAAAGAATGTTGGAAAGCACATTAGAGGACGACATGAGGGTTTGCCTTTCCCAACTCCCTCCTAGAATCCCAAAAATTTGTCGAAAACAAAACAAAAACAAAATTTCACATTGATTTAAGTTACCTACCACTAAAGAAAAGAATTAACATTTCTCTTACCTACCTACCTATTAATTATTAATTAAAGTTTTTGTGCTCCTTACTGAAAACTAGTTTCTATTCCGAACTTATTACACTGCGAAATTTAGTGTTTGTTTGGTGGGGTGCCACAGGTTGAGGCCGTCACGAAAAGGAGGTTGCCGACTACTGACCTAAAGGTAGCGGACGTATTTTTTTCACTCTTGGGAGAAAAACAATTGTTGGTCTCCAAAATCTAAATTTCAAACAGATCTGTACAAGTTTGAGGGCGGGGAAATGCGATGCATTTCAAATGTGAGCACCCTTGAACGAAGGCGATATCAAACTGATTTCATTACTTTGACAAAAATCGTCCAAAATATGTACGGCACCTCATCATAAATTTGGCCCAAGCCGATTTCAGAGTGCCATCTCAATTGCCGCGATACCAAGCTGCATCATAGCCAAAATTACATCGTTCAAACTACGGCAATAATAGCCCTCTAATCAGGATGCTCAGGTCGGTCAATGAAGTACCTCATATCATCGATGTTACTACTGCTTCGCCTACTATAATAAGAAATGGTTCAAGATAGTTTCACCTTGTAACGGCTATTAATACTTACTTGAATATTAATTTATTGATTATTATTTTGTTTGGATACTAGAGTTAACTGCTGAATGTTGCGAACACTCCTATTCGAATCTATATTTGTACCTATTATTGCCTGATTATTTTCTTTTCCAAATCGCTATCACGTGTTTTCATTGGTTATGTTTAGTGTTGGTAAAGCGATGTATGTTATCCCGTAAATAATAATAAATAATAAATACCCTCCTTGTTCGTCTTGAAACTCTGAGGGGCTCAATGACCACTAGAGTTTCGTGAAAAACTGCAAGTTTTATCTTTTAATTATTTTAGTTACCTAATTTTGATTACCTACATGCTTGGAAGGTAGAAGCCTTCAGCCAGATGCATTTTAACATGAAATGGTTTTTGATGCAGGTTGGTACGTCTTTTTGATGAATCAAGTGAAGAGAATGACTTATTCTCTCTGCCAGTGAATGAAAGAGGGCTTTCCTGGTCAGACCCGGTGAGAATGGCTAACCAATGTTTTGAAACATCAAGGGCGAGATGAGTCGTGCTATAGATAGAGGAGTGGAAGGAGTACCCTTCATCATTAATGAACATTTGGTTCAATTACAACTTCCAAAAAAAGCAGCAGTTGCAAAGAAACACGAGTCTGACGATTTTATGTTACATTCCATCCTGGAAAAGTTTTCCGATCAAAGAAATAGGGAAGTTGGACGTATAATCCTCTAACGTGGACATGGAACGCGGAAAATTCAATCTGGATTTCCCCAACCCCCTCAAAAAACATAACATTGACCTGTGGACCTGTTGAGTGAGTTTAGATAATGTTTTCGTTATCCGCTGTACCTATGTGAACGCCAACGGACATGCCGAAATCATGTGATGGCTGCGGATATGATCACTTCACCATAAGACAAGCTTTATGCTGCAAGACAGGTGGTTTTGTAGCAATGCGGTAGAATGAAATACGGTATGTATTCAGAGGAGTGATGACCATGGAGAAATTTATGCAAGGAACCTGTGATTATTGAAGCCTCTGGTTCTGATCCTGGTCTTTGGAGGAGATGCCTCAACGAGATGCCTAATTTGATTTTCGTGTTATAGACACCGACGCACCCTCACATAAATGAGTCCCAATCTCTCACCTCAATTCTCACCTCAGCTGAAATTGAGAAGAGGAGGAAATATCTCCAGGCATGTGAACGACACTGCTCCTTTACACCTTTGGTGTGCTCCGTTGATGGTGTTCTCGACCCCCAAATGTGTAGTTCATTAAAGTTTACTCAGAAAGGATGGCCGAAAAGTGACAGAAGAACATTGAAGTAGAACGGGGATGGCTTCGGGCCAGGCTGACTCTCTCTGTTGTGAGAGCAGCCTCTATGTGCACTAGAGGAATGATGAAGAAAAGGAGAAGCTGCGAGAAGCAGTTAGGTTTTATGGATGAACATCTACCAAAAACTACCTAAAATCTCCTCCTACATCACGTCCACTGACATCTCGATATTTTAGGAGATGTTCAATAATTTTTTTTTTTTTTTTTTGAGAGAGATATATACGAATTAACATACAATCATGAGGCTCAGGAATCGTACAGCCGCATCCTCAGCTGTACGATTTTACGCTGGACAGTTCCACTGCATTGTGTAGGTTTGATAGCATGGTGGCAAACTGGATGCATCACACCCACTAATTTGCCGCCTACGAGGGGCCCGTTGTAGCTAGATCCCGAAAACGTCAAAACTACCCCAGCACTATCGCATTCACGTTAGTGCGGACATCTAAGAAACCTCTCAACCCCTAAACCCTTGTGCGTTCACATCCCTCAGTGCAGGCGTTCTAGCTATCTGGGTAACCGTAATTATAACCACAACAACAATAACATCAATTTTGATCAGACTAAAAACAAGGGATATAATCTACTAAAACTCTACAGCCCAGGTACAACGGGCCCCTAACATTATTGTACCGTGTTAAGTAGAAGGTCGGACTGTAGCCGCCAGGTTCTCTCATCTCTATCTGCTGCCACATCAAGGGAACGACGTTCTAATAGGGATCACAGACGCCAATACCTCATCCACTTGGCACTACCGAGTGTCTTTCTTTACCTTTTTCGTCTTATTTATTTTTATTCCCTCCTCCTGCCACCCTCACCATCGCTCCGTTTTACCGCTCCCAAGCGTCTTCTGACGTCCAATTAACTAAAGAACAAGGGCGTCAGTGTTAGGAATAGTTGTACATAATTGGGAGAGCATTCTCTGTCAATATGAGACTCTTTTTAACTAGAACATTTCTTCACGAGTGGTAGAGTACATGAATTTGTTCATTTTAAGTGACAACGTTGATATTTACTTATTTTACACTCCTAATTTTAAGATGGAATGGTATCTGTAAACAGTTTTTGGAGCTTCAGTGAAGATATGTATAAAAAATTCCTAAATTAACAAATTTTTAATGTATTTAGTTGTTCACATCACTAAAAAGTGGTAGCAAGGAAAAGAGTTTTTCCAGTCATCGACTACCATCTATTTACCGGGAAAAACTCATTACTCCTGATTATGTGTATTAGGTGTATATAACTAATATAAGAAATTATTCTAAATTAATACTATGTAATGAAATAACTTCGAGCCTTGACAGGAGTGTACCTATGCCGGGCGACGGCTCCAGTGCTCCCGTCGAGTCCGAGGGGCGAATGTTGGACACCCGAGTGATCCCCTTCACTTCGCAATCTCGAAAATAGATTGTCCCGAGTGATCCCGTAGACAATAAGAGAAAGTGCACTGGAATCGACATGAATCCTTGGGGCATTTACCATCAGTTTGTCGATTACCTCTCTCCGTGCACCATGTCGGACGTGAAAATTTGTTAGTGGCGGAAGCCGTCAAGAGGCTGTTGCATTTATTGACGGATTCAAATATAATTATCATAAATTATTACCTGGGGGTGTAAGACGATGGAATTGTAGTGCAAGGGGTGGGAAAATCCGATGTAAATCATACGCTAAAACAGATGGATGTGAGGTGATTCATAAAACCCCACAGAACCATGAACCCAAGACCACAATAGAAACTAACGAATTATGGGCGGCCGTCAAAAGAAACGTCATCGCAAATGAATTTTCTTCCCGCCCATCGAAAGTTTTCCTCTAATCGGGAAATTAGAGGAAAAATATATCGCTATTTACATGTTATTCCTAATAAACTTTTTCAGCTGCACAAAACCAATTTTTAGATTGTTGCAATTTTTGGGGCTTTATTATTTTTTAGCTTGTTTGAATGAAATTGAAGTAAATTTTTCTGTTGAATTTTTTATGTAAGTTTTTGAATGCCCTACTTCATGTCCGATCACCTTTTCTTGAGTAGTACTCTGTGTTCGAAAATATTGTGTACTGAACCTAATGCACGTAATAGTTGATTACATTTACAAAACGCATTGTACTGGCTACTTTTCAAACACGGGATCACTCAGGCGTGTCGGAGCACTCGCGCTTCTTTTCTAGGGGAGCACTCAGGTTAGGCGGAGCACTGGCGTGATTTTTCTACGGGAACACTCAGGTGTTTTTTCAGCCCCTCGGGAGCACTCGGGCAGTCTCCCCCTATGCCTTGCACCCCCAAATGATAAACATTTTTGTATACGAACCGAAGAAAAGGTTTATTGACGAAGTTGTTCCTCAGACAGCAATGACACGTGGCAGATATTGTGTGACTCTAAATATGTGTAGAAAGCGGTGTAAGAAATTACACGTATTTTAATGTAAGTTGAAAAAAAAGAAAAAAACTTTGAAGGCCCTAAAAAAACTTGCGCCTGAAGGCTACAGAGTGATGAGCGTAGAATTCTTTTTACGTTTTCTACGTGAAAATTTGCTACTTAAGGTTGAATAGAAAAGAAATTAGCTCCGGAGCTCACTCACCTGCTCTATGGAGCTTCAGATGTTATGATTCGATACGAACTAAGTCACTCGCGACGATGTTGTGGAAACCCATTTCAGAACGGAAGTTATTGAAAAAACGTTGTCTATTTCCACGAAAAATAAAGAGTTACAATGTTAAATCGATTTCGACAGTTAGACCATCAACAGTAACACACAATAACTGAATACACATTAGAAAGAACACAGCTTACATAGTCACAGGTGAAGGGAGATTGAATCCCATTGGTCGAGAGAAAGGAAAGGGGCTGGAGGTACAACCTATTAAGTGCAAGCTAAGTGAAGGGGCATTATAGCATGTGAAAGGAGGGGAAAAATTACTGGTTTCAACAGTTTGAAGGGATAATTCCAAGCTTTATGGAAATTGACTTATCAGTGGTGAAATATTTTGAGGGATATCCTCATTTAAACATTTACCAGTTCTTTCACTTTTGATAATTTTGAATTTTTCAAGTACATTCAACATACCACCCTTTGGACAAAAATGAAGAAATTCTACAAACTGTCTATGTGTCCAATTAAAACTTTAACTATGATTGAATTTCTGAAGACTTTTTGCAAATGTAGACCTACCCTTGTTTTCCCTGAAATCCTCCTGATGCTCTTCTATTCTTTCCCTAAATTTCCCACCAGTTTGACCGCAATATTCGTAGCCGCAAGAACATTTTAATTTATAAACCCCACTTTTATCCTTACCACTAATTTTGTCTCTAACGGAACCTAGTAATGCTCCAAGACTATTTCTAGTTTTAAAACCCACTTTGTAACCCCTAAATGATAGAATTTTGCTAATTTTATCAGAAATTTTCCCATAATAAGGTTTACCTATCCATTGTTTTTCTTCTAAAGTTACATCTTCCCTAACCAGATTGGAAATTTTATCTCTACTCTTGTTCGTAAGAACCTTATCCCATATGGTATTGCTAATACAAGGATTCTCGTAGACATTTCTTTTTGAAAGCTTTTTTGAGCAATTTGATTATTAAGATTGATTTCGTGTTGTCGACCTTTTTTCGCTGAATCGATCAAAACTCCCTCAATTAAAACATGGTTTTCTTCCCTAATTAGTAAAAAGTAAAATTGATTACACCGCTAGAAAGAGGAGATCTTAGCGCAGTTTTAACCGTTCTTGCATCTTGAAAAAATATTGGTTCTCATAGTTCAAATTACGATTTAAAAAACTCGAGGTTTCCCAAATTAGATAAAATTTTCATTCAGAGGGTTTTTTATGCCTCAAACCTCAATTCATAAAAAAAGTCAGGAATCTACCTGATAGAAAATTTAATGGTCTTTCCGACGGTACCATCAAATACACAGCAAATTGAGACAGCTGTGATCATTTTTGTGACAAAAAGTAAAAGAAATCGAGAAAAATTTTAGAATTAAAATTACTCGGAAATGAGCGTTCAAAAAGAAATCTTTAGGAAACACTTTCGATCAGAAATGAGCTCTGAAATTGATCCCTGAAGTTTGGTCTGCCATAAATCAAACACCCTCTATACCAAAAGGCGTGAAACTGAGGGGTCTTAGAGCTTTAAAGGCGTACATCGTTTTGGAGGCGCGATGACGTAGGTAGTATAGTTTTATAATTATATTACAGACCAATGATCTGCGTTGAAGCGCTATTTAATACAGGAATAATAAACCTTTGTATGATGATTAGCACCATTTTTATGTGATTTGTGCTGAATTGATTTGAATGATACATATCTAGGTGCTTTAAATAAAGTTGTACAACATCATCCAGAACCGATAAATAAAACTAAAAAACGAATGCTTCAATGGTGCCATTGGCTGTAGCAGCTGATAAAAATTTATTATTTGTAAGACACCCAAGGGAAAACTTTAATCGCTGCAGCCTTAGTTTTTATTCTATTTAGTTTTTCAAGTCTGAAAGCTCTCCAAATGTTGGTATTAGAACTTTATCTTCTGGAGAGGGGGCGGAACGTAGAACAATCAATCCTGGCACGAGTCACGCTCAGTGGAGATGGAGTTTGCGAAAAGGAAATTTATGTTTTCTGGGTCCCTTCGAAATATCACATAAACTTAAGATCACATCGACTGCATTCGAGGCTGTTAGTCATAGCTTAGCCCTAGTCCAGGCCCTCCTATTTTTTCCCCATAGCTCACAATCCGCTCCCTTCAAAAGGGGTCGCCGGGAATTCATGTTGGCAGGAATCGCCTCGATGAGCTATATCGCGTTCGCAGCAAGTAATAAATGCCAGGAAAAACGTATGGCGGCCGCTATAAAACCATTGCAGATTTATAATAATTTTTTTTTCTATGACTTTTTCTGAAGAGCATTTTAAAGAGACTGCGACACTGGATAGACGCATAAATAATGTCTATTCGAATTGACGCAGTTGGGGAATAAAACTGGCACATCAGTCCAGAGAAATTGTTGAGTTCCGCATGAACAATGAGAATATCAAAGCAAAGTTACGAGTCCTAAATCTCCATGTTGTTACGATAGCTAAATCTTAACAATGAATTTTAATTACCATATTAAAGTCCTACACTACCCAAGCACTGACACCCGCTGTGGCGTTTGAATCCGTCCACGGCTGTATCAGCCGTCAATCGACAATCTGGTAAATCCGACAACCTCAGTATTTCTACGCACGAGGCTAATTTGTGGTTCACACTGAACGACTTATACATGTCAAAAATTCAGAATCATAATTTAAAAAGTTTTGGCGATCGCCAACTGAATGTGAGAGCCTTTTCATTGAAAATAGTTGAAGTTATTCCAACATAGGTACCAACATTTTCTTCTTCTACAGAACTGTGCAGTAATCTACTAAGCCATACAATTAGGAGAGAATCATCCTATTCATGGAATTGTTTAGTCCAATGTAGTGAGATGAGCCAAAATCCAGCTATACCTATCATAAACCTTGACCTCCTTCACTGCGACAATCGGAATCAAAGTTTATCAATTCAATTCAAATATTTTATTTGTATAAACGCTTTGGGTATTAAAATAGTGGATTTATGCATTTTTTCAATTTGTGATGACAGAAATGTAGAATAAGAAATTACTACATCACAGTTCATCTGTAGGCATAGAATCCCTTCTCCATTTTTCTTCAAACAATACAGCTATAACATTACAATAACGAAAGATCGTATAATTAGGTTAAATACATAAATGTTCATTTATTATATCATACAATGTGTTGTAATACAAATCGAAATCAATCTCCTTTCATCATTGAAATGAAAATTGAGTCAGTAATAAATCATTGTTTTCACTATTCCCATCTAATTTCCGTGAATGATTTTTTGTTCACTCCAGATATAAATCCAGTTATTCTACAATCTTTGGATCGTTTAATTTTACCAACTGATCGGGGTGAATGGAGGAGGTAATTCTAATGTTGTTCGATGTATTTGGTCTCTTGGTGAGTGAGGGGGAGATACCAATTCATCTTAATATTTTCAACTAATTAGTAAAAGCATTTCATACTTTATGGTTCGATTTGAGTGAGGGGGGAGGGGGGGGGGGGGTCCTCGCGGCATTCATGTTAGCTTATAATGGACAGGATGAAATCCTGATCTATTCGCTATTCTCACCAAAATATAAAAGAAAACCTATAAGTACATGGGTTTAATGTAATGCATGCATTACTTATCAATATGTTTCTAAACATAAAGTGCTGTCATTAATTTTCTCATTGTTGACTTTTAGGCGAAACCACCAAATCAATGGTGTGGATGGGTAAAATGAAATACGGTAGTTAGGTAGAGCAAAAAGAAGACCATTTTTATTTATTACATTAAAAAAAAAAGAAGAAATTAGTAACAACCAATCAAATGTTGAAAGCTCCGAATGATCACATATAAATTAGGTAGGATTAAATCCATAGTGGTATATAAGAGTCGTTTTAGATATTTAAAAAGACCTATTAACGATACGATCGTTGCAAAACTCATATGAGATAAACAAATCGTGATTTTCCACTATCCTCAGAATTTGAGTGAGATCGTACGAGTAGGCAATGATCCATCATGGAATTTACGATGTGTATGCCCGATATAAGTATCATCAATAAGGTGAACAATGAAACTGATAGCTGACCATCTACAACCTAAACCCGTACATTCTCTGAAAATGTCATCAAAACCGGATGAAAACTATAAATTAAACTTATAACAAGGATTTCACGTTCACGCAGTAGCTACTAATGATAGAAAAGTGTTGAAATTGGTATGGGATGATTGATTCGTTTTCTAACTATCCTCCGAATTTGAAAGAAACTAGACGACTGGGGCTTGAGAAAATTATGCTTGATTAAATTTACGATTGCTCATGTGCAGTGGGAAGTATTGATGTGGGAACAATGAAACTGATAGGGAACCTTCTACAGCTAAACCTAAACATTCCGTGAAAATATCTTCAAAATTGGACGAAATCTGTGGTAGTGAAGCTCTTTATTAAGCTTAGGATTTGCGAACACAGACACACACTTACTGATACAAAACGAAAGTTGTTCCGATTGGTCTAAAACGTAAAATGCGAGCGAAAATTTAAGTTTTGGAGTAGGAAAATAAATGAATAGTGTCATCTTCCGCAAAAACAAAACAAGGATTCCGCAATGTAGGTAGGTAGACTCGGAAGCAAACCTGTTAGGACACGAATCATATTGTAATACAATTCTTCCGGGCATGACCTTTCTTAACAGTGACAAATTGATATATTCTTGACAGGTAGCAAACAATGAACAACAATTCTCGAATACGTAGACCAAGTGTAAACAGATGATTATAGGTTATGCGCTGATAAGAACATTAGTTCAAGGTTCGCTAGGTTGGCAGCGCTAGCGAAGCGGCCTGCGTGGTGTAATTCCGGACGCTCCTCGGACATTAATATGACGCTCAGCGGCATAAACATTAGCTAGCCCCATAGGGATACATTTTGTGTTTCGAATGAGGCTGATAAGGCTGGTAAAAACTCTATCATAGTGGCTTCTGGGTGTTGGGCAACCGCGGATCGTGCAGAGAGGAGCCAAATTTGGGGGTCGGTGCGTGGTGGGGCAAAATCAGGAAAGGTGATGGTCCGTCTTGACGAAATATTGATGGTTGGGAGAGGTTTTTGGGTCTCTCCTTTTGGGGCATGTACCATTTCATGTAAGGCTGCCCGCTTCGTGTCCATCATGGATGTGAGGTCCTTTTTGATGAGTGATGAGTTGAATCAGTCGGGGTGGAGGTGTGATGGCTGAAGGTGATGGCTGAAGAGAGTTTGGTGGTATTAGCACTAAGGGTAGATCAGTGGACATCGGTAAGGAATCGTCGGCGTCTTCGAAAATTTCCGTATCACTTTGGTACTCCTCCGGTGGGGTGTGAATTTCCCACTCGTCCATTTTTGAAGGGAAAATGTAGTGTGGCTGGAAAGAAATGAGAAGAAAAAAAAAAAATTGTTGATTGAAAAAAATAAAAAAAGGACTGTGGGGCGTGAATTATCAATCGCACTTCTGATATCAAGAATACTAAAATATATCAGAAGTAGGAGGAAATAAATATAATAAGCTCTGATTTATCGAACGAGATCGAGTTTATTGAGAACTTGTAACAAGGGGGAGAACTTTTAGATGACTGGTGTCCTGTCACGGTGCGCTAGAGGTAGTTTGATTGTACGAAGTAGGTAGGGACTACTCAACAGTACTACCAACTTACGGGATTGAAACGTTAATGGTCCCCCAAAGAGTAGCCTGTTTGCTTTAATAAGAAATCATAATTATTCGGGTTCTTTAAATATGTAAAATAATGGATTATCATTGGCGGTACTGTCTCACCAGCACTCCAGCAGCTCTCTCTCAACTCTGTGTCATTATTTGGGTGACTGTCTCAACGCATTCTTTGCATGAAAACAAATCACCGTAGACCCAAAACTCGCCCGTGCGCACCGGACCTCCCTATTTTATTCAACTTCTCTTTTTTTTCTTCTTCATGTCGGGCCATCTATCGAACAAAACGCTCTCGCCCGCGTCAGATATTTTGGCACACACCCGCAACCCAGCTTTACCTCTCAATCTCCCTATCTCAAAGTGTGAGCGAGAAGTTTGAGAACCTCTAGTGATATTTTTGACAGGGTTTAGACACTTATTCGATCGGTCTGTTGGGAGCGATATTTTCGGGGTTTCTGATGAGGCTGACCACCCACTTCCCTCTTCCACGCAACCATTTTAACCGGGTCCGGTATTTTTTCGCGCCTTCTTGTCGTTCTTGACACCTTTCCCTTTGCCGTCATTGTTGTTTGGGCCGTTTTAAATCGGTTTTGAACACTCGTTGAAACGGAGGTTAGTGGATTTTCCACGATTTGAAAAGATCAATATTCAAGGTTAAAACATCGCAGAATATTAGATGGCACTGTAAAATTTAATCTATTTTAAAGCTGAGGGCAAAATTTATAACTACTTAGCATAAATTGTACAATATCAAGTGTGCAATTTAATATTCTGCGCTTCTACCATCAATGATTCATCACAGATTATTTATTCTACATAGATGCTGGGATAATCATGTAGGTGCATCATATAGAACAACTAAAAGAGCAAATAAACATTAAAGAAAGAGGCAAGTAGGCGTTAGTATTTTACGTGACGATGTTCGGTAGTTTATCTATTGGTAAAACTCAGTATTATTGATTCGCATTAATTTTATTTCCAATCCTTGATATGACAGAAAAAGGAGTGGAGGGTCAACATATATTACACTTTTTTTTTTTTTTTTTTTTTTTAGCAACTTAAAAACATTATTCACTACAGCCTCCTTGACGAATGTAGTGGGTACGTGTGTCTATTCCTCACTACATGCCGCAAATTTGGATCTTTTTATTAATTTTATTTAAATACATTTATTGGTTGAATAAGCCCATTTCAAATACAATATAACTTACTGTCGAGTATATTATGCATATCAGAACAGGTGTCCTGTGTAGACTTATTCAAGAACAGACAATTTCAGAGCTTGATGTTTGGAATGTAGACATTCCAGACACCATGGTGATCCGTTGACTTGTGGCAGCGATAGAGTTGAGAATTCGTACAAAATCCCTTAGAAATACATGTTTAGTGAGGATTTCGACGGTTTTTGACGTATTGAATCGATTGAGACAACTTTCAGAGCGTATTGATTCGTTGGAACAGCAATATTGTCATCAGCGTTTCTTTATTTGGACTGAAGGAGAAAAATAATTAATTAATAGAAGTTTAAATTTCAGGTATGTTTTTAAATACAATTTCTTTCATTAAAAAAAAAAAATCTGAATTAAGGACAGACAGGCCTTTTTATTAAAAATTTGTCTGATATTATCAACAACCGACGACGATATTAGACAGAAAATACCAAAAATACTACATTATGGATGAATAATCGAATTGAATAATCTTGTTCAAAGCTCAATCTACCATCCTCATCAAATATCTGGACCATGTATCAATTTAAGGTTGCGAAATTCGTTTATTAACTTGTTTCAAATTGACAAGGAATAGCCACAGACAGACAGACAGACAGGTTGACAAACATGGGAATTGATCGGCAAGCTACAAACGCTAAAAGAATGTGAAAATGTTGACTTTTTAGGGAGCAGTTTTCAACGTTTTACACGAATACAAAGATTCCTACCTTTAGTAATGAAAGATAGGAATATTAGCTGCGTGACTGGATTTTTTTTTAAACCTTAACTTAGTACCAACTGAAGGGTTTGTGGACCCAGATGCATTTGATATATTTTAATCAGTTTCGAAATTCTTGTATGATCTGAATTGTGGTGTACGAAAGTGTGGATGCTCGGCATATTATATCGTTGAGATGAAGGACGCAAAGAGACCGTTAGTTCATGACGCCACCAATAAGTTAAATAAAATTGCAGAAGTTTTAATTGGCTCGTCATTGACTAGGTTTTACCTTAAATGGGCGTCGAACCTATTAAAAATTCTTTATGTTGCATATTCAGATTGCACGCGAAACGTTCAATTAAGCCAGGAACAACTTCATTTTTCAAGCTCCCATCTTTCGCTCATTCCAAAAAATCCACCGCGAGGGAACATGATCTGGGTAGGAATGGAGCGCAAAGGGGCTTGTTCATTTGATTAAAAGATGGAAGTCACCTGATAATAAACGAAAAACCAGTTAACAAAGTGTAGAACAAATACATAAATCATCGGCTCTCCTCAGATGGGGAAGGGAGGACGGAAATTTTTTCGAAGTCGCTCCCCGATACCTATAATTTGAGAGAAAGCCCGAGAAATACTCTTGTTCCAATAAGAACCTACGCAAGTATCTGCCTTCAAATCAACTTAAGATAAATCGTGTAGAAGGGGAGGGGGCGGGAAAAATATTATATAATTAATGCTCGAACGAGACTGGTAAAGACTGTGGTACGTGACGGAATTTAGCCAAAAAAGCGTGATTAAATGTAACAGGCCGCAGTTTCGATAATTATACCGTCACGTTTGATGGCGGTTAGCACGAAAAAGGACCAATATGGAGGTTTTTCGAGGGAAAAAATCGATATGGGAAGTTTTCGTGGTTTGAAAGCAGAACGGGTCGATTAGGAAGGAGATTAGTGTTTTGCGGTTTAGTATTGGAAACCATTAAGGGGTCTGTGGAGAGCACGAGAGGGCGTCAACACGTAGGATATAAATTAAAGGAAGATCCATTACCATGGTAAAAAGTGTCTGAGAAAGAGGCGTTGGTGGGAGGATTGAAAGTAATTATAAATGTCCGGTGAAAAGAAATCGAACCAAAAGTTACAAAAAACTTGAACTACTTTGAATTTTATTTTAAAACTAAATGGATCGTCTATACATGAAAATCAGAGAATTTTTCACTTGCAGACAAAGAAAACGAATCCGTGAAACCAAATATATTTGTTGAGATCTATCAATCTCAGCTATTTAAAATTGGGTTAACTAGGTGAATGATCGTGAATATGGATATCAACTCTACTGCTGTGCGTTTCATATCCTAGTACCGATTTTTTCCATTCAATATTGGCTAATGATTGACCTACCTATTGATTGGTAGTACGTTTGGCCGATTTTATTAGTGTAACGACACCAAAAGCTTCATGTCGAACATCGATTGCTAAACACCAAATTCTATTAATATTATCTACACTAGGTTTCTATGCGATCTTGTAACATCGTATTTCAGCATGGAACATGCTTCAGTGATTGGCCCCTCAAATCAATTGAATAGCTTGGGTACACATTAAGCGAATGAAAACACGGGCTCAACTCTCATCAGCTAAATGAGCTAAATTCTCTCTTGTTCAGTCTTGGAAGTTGAAATTTGACTGTGAGCCCCTAGGACAACAATAAACGAATGAAATGATGGGCTTCACTCCCATCAGCTAAATGAGCTAAATTCTCACATGTTCACTCGAGAAAATTGAAATTTGAAAGGGAGTCCCTCTGGGACGATAGACCAATGAAACAACAGATTCCATCGTCATCAGCTAAATGAGATAAGTTCCCTCGAGGAAGTTGATATTTGACAGGGAACATCACGATATGACTAAAATAATAGGGTATATCCTAATCAGATGAGTGAGTCCAATGCATGAAAAATAGGCACTTAGAAAACTAATTCAGAAAATCTGAAAGCCTTGAATAAACTTAGATAGGGAGCCGGCATAAGGCTGAAGTAGCGAGTGTGTCTTTGTATTAGCGAATTTTCGTTGTAAATGAAGCTAATCCGTTTTGAGGAATTGTGAGAAGGTTCCGGGATTTTCACGCTCCTTCGTGTCCATACGCACGTGCGTGTGTTATTTAATTGTGTCAACAAGTCACTTGTCGCTTTTCATCTGTCTCCTCGTTATGGAAGTTAACAACGCCGAGTCTCATAACTTCCACCAGCCCATTCGCACGCGGAGTTCTAGAGAGGGCGCTCGGGAGCGCTCCAGGCAGGGGTCGGCTATACTCTCCCTCTTCTTCTACATCTTCCTATCCCTCGTCCTCTTCCACTGTCCCAGTGTACCCCACCAGTGTGCCCACTGTGAGAGACCCTCCGACTCCAAGAGTGGACTCATTGCTAATGTATAGCAGAAGCATCCTGTACATGCTAACACTGCAATAGATATAGAGCGAGAGCAGCCCAGGTATGCTTCTGAGGATTTGCGGCGAATGGCAGCAGAGGAGGCAGAGGATGTGCGTAATGGGGTGCGGAAAATTAACGCTATCTGCCATTAAATCTCTTCGCCTGAGGCCTCACTATAGGCAGCTTGTCCAGGATGCAGTCTTGGCAAATAGCCATGGGACCTCTCTCACTTCTAATACAGGTGTGGGGCAGCAGTCCGCCATTCAGTGATCCCTTTTCGGGACCTCTGGTCGTCTTGAAGACATGAAGACTGAAGTATTGAGGCTCGGGGAACAGATAGGCCGTATTGAAGGTTACAAGATCGCCTACCAGCAGGATCTGGCAAAGCGGACTGTTGAGGGGCCTGAAAGCTTGGAGAAAGAGGTAGCAGCCTACCTGCAGAGGATCTTCCCACAGGTTGATGAAGCGACTGTGGTAGAGCATCAGGGAGGGGTTTCTCCTACAATGGTGCCTCCTGGAGGTCGCAGAGCAGTGAAACAAGTGAGAAGGCAGGAGTAACAGCCCGTCCAGAAGTTGTGGAGGAAGCATCAAGCTCGTGTACCTGTGGAGGTAGTGGAGGGAGCTGGGGATGAACAAGTTTTACCCCCTCTTCAAAAGTTTGTGGAATATTGGGAGCCACTCTTGAGTGCTCTCAAACACAACCCTGTTGAGATGGTGGTGCCCCCAGCTTCCACCAGGAATTCCTTACGCAGCATTATGTGCACACCAGTGCTTCATCACAATGAAAATAAGTGCCGTGTCAAAAACTCCACGTCTGCTGGACGTGGTGTGCGAGTTGGTGCATTGGTTTTTTTCCGATAATTTCATCATACTCACCAAAACCCATGAGGACTTGTAGGTTGCCCTCAATGCCTTCACTGAACAGCTTGCCAGTTGTTTGATGGTTAACCCAGATAAGTGTGGGTCAATGTCCTTGGTCCTTTTGGGCTCACCATCATTAGGTGAAGGTGGTGGATGAGGAGTGTCTTGTTATAGGACTCTCACCCATCCCCACCCGATCCGTGCTGGAGGTTTGGCGGTACCTTGGAGTTGACTTCATGGGTGGGACCACCATTGCTGCAAGCCATGTGGATCTTGGTGGCACTAGCTCGTATCACCTAAACTCAATTGAAGTCACAGCAGAAGCTGCACCTCCTCCGCACGTACTTACTGCCAAAGCTAGCCTATGGGGTAGTCTTTTGTAGGCTTACTTAAGGGAGGCTGCTTGAGTTAGATTGTGACGTGCCTACATTCTCACGCACCGGTCAAGGCTGGTTGGCTCGGTATTGTCTCTCTCTCTCTCTCTCTCCCTCTCTCTCTCTCTCTCTCTCTCTCTCTCTCTCTCTCTCTCTCTCTCTCTCTCTTTCTCTCTCTCTCACGCAGCATCCCATATTTACTTGGCCAGTGCCTGCACCGCCTTTGAGGGGTTTTGTAAAAAAAAAGTGAATGTGTGTGACGATAACTCTCCTTCTTTCGCCAAGAAATCAAGCATTCCAAAAGAAAATATGAGTTCGTTGAAATTTTTTAGAGCAATAAATTTGTTTCACGTTTAATGAAAACTGATAAAATCATTGAAAAATGAGAAAACGGCCAAAAACGGTGAAATTTATATTCTTAGCACAGTACTATCAAAAAGAGTTAGAACTAAGAACTAGAACTTCCAGTCATTTAGGTATGTAAAATATTATGCTGAAAGATGTACTTCAATTTTATCAAAATGTGCTGTAAAATCGATAATAACTGCAAAAATCCATAAAAATTCAAAATCTGCTCAGATAACAGGGTAGTTTTTGGACAAATTTTTTAACATGTAATTGCTAGTTAACAATTGCATGCAAGAACCCTGGAAAACACCTATAGATGATAAAATTACATATAACTTCTGATTTGTTCAGTGGGGGAACTGATACTGGTCGCTTTCTAGAATCTGGCAGAAACTCACGCCTATTGTCACCTTCTCCCGTCGCCCCTCTTGCTCTCACAAACTGCGAAACAAATCGACCAAAAACCCACTAACATACCACGCGCTTCTAATTCCAACGGCGAAGGGAGAAAAAATAGAGGGTTTTATTTACCTTTGAAAATCCCTTCTTTCGTTCACCCTAAATGCGGTCCGGGACATCAAAGAAGCCTCATAATTCTCTTTAATAATCCACCTTTCCCTAAAGTTGTTCAATTTTTACCCGTCATTACTTTTTAACAGCTCGGTCTAATTTTATTTTTTTATCTTCCCCTCGGTTACCGGGTGTTTTCCCCTCGCGGACGTTTTTGGGCGTTTTCCGCATCAACGCCGCCGACAAACACCGAAACTCGCGTGAATAATGTCGACGATGAAAAGAGTTTTGTAGAAGACGTCTTCACAACATAAAACTGACTTTTGACAGCAGTTTATTATATAAATACGGAACGCAGATGGAAAATGATAAAAATAAATAACAAAACACTGCAAATCATTTCATAAAGATTCGCTATGTTTCTGTTAGGTAAACATTCTTCATGAATCAATGTGCATTTTTTTAATAACTTTGTTTCAAACAAATAATATGGTTGCACTTTGAATAGTATAATTTTCTACCACGTTTCTTTTCAGGACGGCTCTTTGAAGCTAGCTCATACAGGCAAGGCTTTGTAAAAAGAAATACCACCTATTAGAATTGAGAAGGTAGCTCTGCAAAAGTTGTGCAAAACCTCTTTTTGAGATTCAGCGCTCCCAAGTTTTCATCAAGATGTCAAGCATGATCAGTAAGGTTTAAACATTGTGAAGCTTATCCTATATATTTCCCCATTATTTACAATTAAATTCAAATAATAAAAATAATGAAGACTGCGTTTTTAATTAAAATATCTAGTGACATGTGACACCATGCGTTGAGCCCTTTTTGCGGCTACATGCTCTATTTGCATAGAATGTCAGTTTCACTCATCCTTTCTGTGGAAAATGAAATTGTTATTAACAAATCTTTTTTTGATCCCTACTGCGACTTAGTTTAACAATGTCGATATGCAGTCGATAGGATCTTCAGCTATTCAGAAATGATATAGCCACCTTATCGTTTGGTATATGTACTCGTTATAACGATGTCTACTTAAATAGGCACCTTCCTAAACCTTCAAAACCTGATGTATTCAATCAGGAGAGAAAGATAATTTAAACTAATTTATATTTTACATTCTAGTTTTATTGTTTATTTGTGATACTAAATACCCAAGTTGTGCCAGAAAGGCTCTCAGTCCAATTACAACTTCCTTGGGGAAACGGGAGAGAATTAGCTCAGGATGAAGTCCGTTATTATTATTTCGTCTCATGAAGTCCCAGAGAAGTTCCCTATCAAATCCATGGTTCCTAGGGAGAACGGGAGAGAATTTCAATTAGAAAATTCTCGAAAATATTGATTTTAAAAAACATTGTGTCATTGCAATAGCTTCATTGTTTATTAAAATTCGCTAACACTAAGTACCTACTAAGTTATTGAAACGTATACACTTCTCGGCTGTGACGGAAAACTGTTGGATGCCATGAATGTATGCAAAACAACGAAATGATTTTGTGTTTGGCGAAATTCAATTTAATCAAGTATGTTATGTAAACTAAGTATGATAATGAACTCCAGTTTTCACTTTTCCCAGCACAATTGTCCAACCAGATGAAAATCGATGGTGCATCCCTCGAATGCATAAAAAGCATGGAGCATTCTTATTAAATCATCCTTCTTTCTTCCAGCAATGCGATCATGCCAGAGACAAGCAAATGGTGTTTTTAACTTTCTTCCGTACGCCGATTGCCAAGAAGCTTTCATTGATAAATAATGACCCATTGAAAAAAAAGATACGTTTAAACGAATCTGTTTTAGGAAGCATGATCTCCGCTTCAAGATCAGCACTCCGATCGATATTAGACACTCTGATTGCAGAGATGCTGTTGTTTTGCTGGAGTCACAGCAACCACATCTTTCATGTCCTACTCCTGATAAATCCACTTATAAACTGAAGTTACCTCCATTATATAACTGCAAGTATCGCAAAATAACTGCAAGTTACTGCAGTCTGGCCAAGCACGCAGTATTGGTAAGTAATGCATGCATTACAGGGACCTCCCTATGGATGGATTTTATATAATTTTGGTGAGAGTTAAAATAAGAGAAAAAACAAAAATATCATGACTTCTCGGACTTACCCATTAACTCCCTCCATCGACAGTTTGTTCCTTTTATAAGTATCAAATTTGAGACTACTGATATAATTTCCGAAACTAACTCAAATTGATTTATGAATTTAAAAAAAAAAATGATGACGAATATCTGACGAGAATAGTTAAAACATAGGGATTTATTCACCTCTCCATTCACCCTCTTCCTCAATGAAATTTGAAACTCGTAATGTACTTCCCAAAACTAGACCGAATATCTACTTAGTTGAACATTAAGAATCATGAAAATCTGACGATATTAGTTAAAACATCAGGATTTATTACTATTACCTACCCCCTCCATTTACTTACTTTCATAATTAAGTTTGAAATTCCTGATATGCGATCCAAAACTAGATCAAAATCATAGTTAAACCATAAAAGAATAACAAAAGTCGGACGAGGATTGTTAAAACACAACGATTTATTAGTTTTACCCCCTCCGTTCACCCCATTTTATGATGAAATTTAAGAATTCTGACATATTTTCCAAAACTATATCGAATTCTTAATAGAACTAAATAAGAATCACGGAAATCAGTCGAGATTTGTAGCTTGGGCGTCGATAAAGTTTGTCGCGCGCACACACACACACACACACACACACACACACACACACACATATATGGTTTTTTCACGGATTCAGTCCTAGAATGGTCTGAAACGGATTTGTACGTGGTTATTTTTTGCTAATGCTAGGGTTTTTCCCTACCACCTGGATCAATCCTAATAGGACGTCCCTCTTAAATAAAAAGCCTTGCCTGTATGACCTAGCTTCTGAGGTACGTCCTAAGAAGTGGAAACAATAATGTTTCTGCCCAATCTTGGTTCGAAATCGAGTCTGATAGCGAGGCGATTCTAAGGGTAGGGCCCAGCTTCATCTCCACATAACCTTTTCCAATGGAACAGGAGACTCCAGTCCAACCAACTGATCCTTCAGTGGTACTGTGCATGGAATATATTCTCCTGAGAGAATATAAATGGTTATCAGTGTGATTTTTTTAATACCTCTGCCAACTGGGTGAATTAATTGTCGGGGGAAAATTATTCATATGAAGTCAGTGACACTTGAATTTTAGAAAACTAGATCCAAAAAGTTGGCGGCATATAACTGGTAATTCCTAGCCTAATTCCAGTTTCGACCCCGTCATGAAAACTTTACATCATTTCTGTAATTTATAAATATGTTCAATTAAATATCACTCTAGGTCAAAAGCTACCGTTTTGGTCTTGTGCGTGAACCCAACGAAACTGTCTCAGACAACCTGAAAATAGACTCACATTACGAACCCCCCGCGTCGACACGGAGACAGTCTTGATTGTTTTGAGTTTTACATTTTTTCTCCGATCCCTTAATTTCCCTTTATTATTAATTCCGCAGCAACTTCTCTTCTCTCTCCCTAAAAAAGAGTCCGTGCCAAAAAACCCCCTCCGTCCCTCCCCAGCCGCCCCTCTTCCCTTTCTCTAGAGGGGGGAAAAATGAAGTCCAATTTAAAGGAGGTTTCCGAAACCCCCTAGTCCGTTTATTATTATCATTCAGACGCCGCAATTAATCCCGGTTTCTTCAAACAAACGCCGGGTAAATTATCGAGTTATTTTTGAGGCATTTTAAAAAGCTTGGTCTTTTCAAATGGGGCTCCTCCGCAAGGCATTTCTTTTCCCGAAGCTTATGGATTAGACAGGAGAGCTCTTGAGATATTTTTTTGTCCCCCTCCACTCCCACCACCTAAACTCTCCTCCACCGTAACAGGTATTTATGGACTAACAAATGAAGCAGCCGCATTCTTGAGTCATATTAGATTAGTTTCATCTTTTCTACTCTTCACGAAGCTCGATGAATTTACTGAGGATCACTTCTTTAATAATCTGTCAAATGCAATAATAATTCTCGAGCCGAAAGTTTGGATTGTATTTTTCGAACGCGGACGGTAAACAGAAAGTAATATATAATTGGATGGAAATGTTGTTTTTGATGGATTGAGCCTTTCCTATGTAACATCTTAGAAAGGGTTTTTAGGCACTGCGTAGAACACACTATTATAACACTACGCAAGCATGTTCCAAACTGATGGTTGTTATTCCTTACTAAATATGAGTATTCCTGACCTAATACCTACATTATTATGTACCAGGCATTGTATAACTTGTTCAACCTACTGCTGGATTGGTTTACAATTATAGTCCTATTATATTTCAAGTCTTGTCTACTATCCACTTACGTTCTCAACGTCCCTGCTTGAATAACAATCCCTGGCTCAATATTAGCTTAATGCTGCTGCTAGTCAATGACTATTTTTGCAGTCTAAATATGACAAATTCCTGACTAAATATGAGTATTCCTGACCTAATACATTATTATGTACCAGGCATTGTATTACTTGTTCAGCCTACTGCTGGATTGGTTTTCAATTATAGTCCTATTACATTTCAAGTATTATCTACTATCCAATTACGTTCTCAACGTTCCTGCTTGAATCCATGGCTCCATATTGGCTTAATGCTGCTGATAGTCAATGACTATTTTTTGCAGGTTGCTATGTTACGAAGCCGAACTTAACCCAAGAAAACCTACCTACCTATTTTTAATTAAAAAAGTGGTTTGTATATTATACATGTTTCCCATGATGACTCGATTGATAACAATTCCTAAAAGATTTTCTGTTTTAGGTGATCTGGATGAAGACCGTCACTTCATACGTCCCTTTTCTCAGAGAGGCTCCCGATCGAATTTCAACTTCTCAGGTTGAAATATATATCTATATAGGAAATAAAAAATATATGTACATACGTTGGACTTGTACAATCTGAAGTGTGTCGAATGTTACATACGACTGAAAGTGGGAAGAGTTCATGAATGGAAGGACATGTTTGAGTACCCATTCCTTTTATTCAGTGTGGCAGGAATTGGTGTGGCAAGGAATAAGATCCTTAAGAATTTGATTGATTAAGGAAGGATTGATTAAAGAATATAAGAGGGTGTATCGGAGTGTATCTTATTAGTGTGTTCTTTTTATAACTTGTTTACGAAATAATAAAGAGTATTGTCTTGGCTAGACTGTTATAAATGCAAATTTTATCAATAAACCATGCTAATTAGAGCTCCTAAGCCGCCTGCAAGTGGATCATTGTGTTCGCATGCTAGGTTAGAAACTTTCGTATGTTCTCCACGGGATTTCGGGTTCCTGGGGACCTTCCTTACACCATGTTATACTCCATGGTATTTCACATACCGGGGTAAAATCTCCTCTTCCTTTATGATCCAAAGCTAGGGTTTTTATAAGGCTAGGATTCACAATGTCCATCTCAACTTAAATTCACAACTCAAAATCACAACAAGCATGTTTCCACATATTAGCTCGAATTCACATCTCAAAATCACAAGCATGTTTCCGCATATTTGTTTTGTTTTTCGATTCATGATGGCCTGTGTCAGTTTTTTCACATTTATTTTAATTATTATTATTATTATTATTTTTTTTTTTTCGATACTATTTTGTGGTTGAAAGCAGTTTCCTAAGATAGCGCGCTTGGAGCAGACGGGCTTAGCCACCATTTTATAAAAAACGTTCTCTCACAAAATGACGTTATTCGTTGCTTGGTATCAATATTCTCTGTTACCGTTGATTCGATTGCCTTCAAATTTTCACTTGGTGTTCTTGATAGTGGAAAAAAAAATCTGTGCTAAGGACAGGTATTGTCGAGTTTCAATTAGAACGAACCATACAATTTTTTCGGCTAAAGAGAAACACGTACGATTTCCACAGACAAATTTGAAAGAACACCAAAAATCGGAAAATTGATTATTTCGAAATTCTTTGACAAGGATTCTTCCTAATAGTATCACGAATGACTGGTAAATAATTTTGAAATAGTAGATCTAAAAGTAACAATGCAATATTTTCGCAGAGATTGCTCTACTTTCAAAACCATAAATTATTGTAATATATTCATTCTAAGGGTCAAAATCAGACCAAGTTTGAATGGAGAGACCCTGAGAATGTTAAAAAAACACTGTAAAAATGTGGAGAAATTAAAGATTTTGTATGAGATGGAAGGAAAGAGCGCTGAAATTGGGTTTTCGGCTGGCAAAGTCAACTCAACGTTTTATATAACTGCGATTCTGTAATGGAGAGTTGTTAAGTAAAAGGCATCTAAGGTTCTTCTTTTCCTTGCGATACTATCACTCAATGCCTAATACGACGAGCATTTGCACAATGGTTCCTATATGTAGTAAGAACGCAATTTTAATATCACATAGCGGGTTGTAAAACCATGTGTTGACCCAGATAGACATTACTACATAGTTGTCTTTTAAGGTACATATTACGGACGGTGAAAATCACAAGAATAACGATCCCAGGGCTCCATATTGGGCTCGTACGACGTTTTCTTCCGAACCGAATCAAAAGCCGTTCGGTCCAAATAATCAGCAGAAACCTTCGCTCACCCCGACGGAGAGATGTTATATTTAAAGTTTAGTGCCCTTCACAGGTATAACTCCCCTCGGAAAAAAAGGAAGACCGGGGCGTAAAGGCAATCATATGCCATGACTGCGCGGAATGCCTCACGCCCACAAGGTTCTTCTCATTAGATATTCGGCTTATTTCAATATGGCTGTGGCTAGAACCAAAAGAACACGCTTCTCACTGTGTCCCCCTCTCCACCACCCTCTTGCACCACCCCTCTCCTCCCCTGCGTCTTTCACTCTTTTGAGTAATGGAATATCAAAACTGACAGCCGACTCCAAGAATCGGGGCTCACACTCACAGAATCGACTTAATGAATAAAGTAAACAGGGCGGTTTGTTCTTTTTCCGGGACTTTCGTCACGATGGAGTTCAGAAGGCGGCTCATTGTTTTGTTCCGAGATGAAGATTCAGGTCCGTCTAGTGCCCTAGCCAAGGTGGGCACTGCAGCACCACCATACTTCTTATGAATGCTGTTTAGTAGGTTAAAGGGCAAAGGCGGTTTCACACTGTGGCCCATCGGATTTATGTCTGCGTAGCGTGTATACGATGAATGAGCTGAAAATGCAGTCGTATTGATTATGCAAAAAAATCCCGATCGCTTTACTCGCATAGATGCTATGGGCAAACTTATTTCTGTTCTAGAACCAAAAATTTCAACCATGTATCATGTTTTCTCCTCGATATTGATTCGAAATTAACAAGCGGTTGCAATCATGTTCACAATATCAATTATTGAGAATGATCACCTGTGTGTAAACAATTATTTATATAACCATGCTCATAACTCAGTTTGTTGGACACGCACTTCGCCGTAGTTAACATAATATTGTTGGATAAATCGAGAGCTTTCGAACGAATGGTCAACGAATTTTGTGGGATGAAAAACGACGAAGTACCATTTCCCTAGCAACGACTCGGTTGTAGGCGGAAATCACTGTAATTAATTTCGTGCGCGGAAAAAAATTGACTCGCAAAATTCGCTAGGACCCCAGGGCTAAAACATGATACATGTTAAAAAAAAAAAAAAAAAAAAAAAAAAGCGCACAGTGAATAAATTGCACAAGTGCTAATCCAACGGTTTGGGATAAGGGTTACGTTACCAGGAAATAAATACTTGGAGGCAATACAATAGCTCAGGTAAGTATATTCCTCCTGACCATCCATAGTTTGTTCACCCATCCCATTTTTGTTAGTCCGTGGGTACCTCTTTTACTTGAAGAAATGTCAGTGGTGAAAAATACAAGCAATTGGATTGACATAGAGAAAATAAAGAAATCCAACAGTCCACTCAAATGTGTGCTGCCTTCTTGAAAACTGAAGATGTCCAAGACGGCTGGGCAGAAATTCAATCACAGGCTCCTGAAAACCCGAAATTAACTCGCTTCTTCGACTATTTCGTCAAACTATGGCTGCATAAAAACAAAATGCCTATTGAATTGTGGAATCGCTGTGCTAGGCGACACAGGACTGCTGTTGACGGTTGGCATAACAAAATCAACCATGTTTTTGGACGACCCAACCCCAAAATCAGAAAAGTACTTAGTAAGTACTAGTTGAAGTACAGAGAATGTAATTTGGTTGAAGAGTGAAGCGGAGGAGTTTTTTTGTATGTACATGAGAAAATAACTGAGTTTAGTTGGAAAATAGAGAAATAAAACTTACGGCGAGTTATATAATTAACTGGAATAACTGTGTAGATGTTGGAAGAAAATTGGAATACCAAAGTGTGTTAAAGGACAGTTTCATATCTACAAAGACTCGGCTAAACCTGCTATCAAGAAGAAAAGAATGTAAATAGTAAACAGATAATTTTAATGAAGCTACATGAATGCTGATTCTCATCAAGCTTAGGTATTCTTTAATACTGTAAATGTATACAAAACGTTACGATTGACAAAGCTACACTTTGGCTGATTTTGAATAAGCCTAATTATAATGATTAGACTGTAAATTTGTTAAAAAAGTTAACATTGACGAAACTATACTCATGCTGATTTTAAACGCGCCAAAATAATTAAAAACATTTTAGTATTTAACTTTTAGCCTGTTCAAAGCATGGTTTAAGTGAAATAGGAATCTGAACTATTTAATTCAACTTCTATTTTCTGCTTGCGTAACATTACTTGTTTCTATGAAAATAGGGGCTGGTATTCAAGACGATCTGTCCGTTTTTCAACTACATCTTCCAATAAGGGTTAAGCGTGAAATTTCCTATAAAAATATGCGCATGGGGTCATGCTGCATTGGGCTTTTTCAACTACCTATAGGTCATTTTGTGTAAAGTGAACAATATTTCTGTTCCAAAATGACACATTCTACTTGTATCGTACCTATATTTTGATTTGATCATTACTAATGAATAGTCTTTTCTCAGTTTCTCAAGTTGTTTGTGTTTCCCTTAATAAATTTGAATTTAGGGCATGCAGTGTTATGCATCGGACAAAGCGGCCACTCCAGGTAGAGTTTTCCCTTCTAGGAGCTCTAAACTGGCCCCACCTCCCGTGGAGACGTGCGAAACTTTATCTTCGGCTTTGAACTTCTTGGCGACCGTTGCTGTGTCGCCGCCTCCAATGATGGTCAGCGCTCCTTCGCAAGTGGCTTCTACCACAGCGGCCAACATTCCTTGAGTCCCTTGAGAGAATTTCTTGAATTCGAACACCCCTGGAGGCCCATTCCATACGATAGTTTTCGACCTACGAGAACGAAGTAAGTGATGATAATAATATTACTCGAAGCCATTATGTCTACCTACTGCTTATGGTAAAAGTACCAATCGTTGACACTTATCCAAATGTTGACACTTCAGTTTCAAATCCAAGAAATAAGAAAATGAGACAGTGTAGATATTAAAATTAACGTCATACAAAAGATAAGAAAGTAATCGTTAAGGTTGACCTTGATTGGTTATGAAGAATAACAAATCGTCTGGGTGATGTGATATTGATGACAACCGTATCCCGTCACTCCAGTGACATCGTCACAGCTCTGCAGTTTAGTGAGGTGAGTCTACAAATTTAGATGTTTCGGGTCAAGTATATGAGTAAAAATAACGATTTAAATTCAGATGATCCATTAATAATATGAGGAAGAACGCGTAACCATGAAAACCCTAAAATTTCAACAGAAAATAATGGTATTGTTCGTTGTCAACATCAAGTTCCATAAAACGTGTTTGTGTCTTAATGTTGAAACCTGTGTCAATATCAGGAGAAACTTTTAATTTCATTGTAAAGTTGATATTTGGATTCAAATCAGCAAGGTGAATATGGAGAGGTGATATTTCTGAGCAAATATATATAGAGAAAGAATATTTCTAAGCAATCCAACGTAACCCGTACTTTATTGTATGGCTCCATTTTCTAATGGTGGCCTATTAAGCCTAATCCATTTTAAGATATTCTTCGAGAATATATTTCTACGTGTTCACAAGCATTTTTGTCCATTTTGCCACAGTGACAACTTCAGGTAAAAGAAGCATTAAAATTTAACATAAGTGTCTACATTAGGAACTGAAAAGATCAAAAGAACATTTGGCATTTCTGAAGGCATGTCTGTCAACATTTGGTTGAAAAAGCTGAATTTCAAAAAGTGCTTTGTGATAAACAACAAAGTTATTTTGAGAAAATTAGTACATGTAAACTATTTGCAACGAACTCACAAATTTATAATACCTACTTGGAAGTTATATTTTCTTGAACCCGTGGGTAAAACAAAAAATCCAAGATAGATGTCCCCTAATAAGTTCAACAATTGATACTTTTACCCTAAATTGTGATAGTTCAGTATTTCACAAGCCATCCTTGTCATTTAGAAAGATTTTCTACAGAATTAAAGCTATTTCCGTCCAGAATTTCTGATAAGCACCTACTTTTAATAGGTACTTATTTAAACGAAAGAACTAGGGTGGGTAATACCTATTTTGGACAAGGAAGGGTAAAACGGGGGTGCATTACGAGTTTAGTAATTATTTCAGGATAAGCAAGTTTACTTTGAGTCTGACGGGGGCAAAATTTCTAATCCAATAAAATGCAACAAGATTTCGATAAAACAATTGGCCGGAAAATTACCAAATAATCATCGATGCCTGGTTCACGAATGTGTGAATTGTGAACGACATATGTATGAATTTAATAAATCCGTTGTTCAACAAATCCTAAATCGATAGACCTAAACTACCCCCTACAAACTGGGTACAACGTAGATTAGTATTTATAACTGTCTCAAAAAAGGTTGAATACAGGTCATACTTTGAATTATTTTTGGTTTTTAATCCTGGCACATAGCGGTTAGTTTCTGATATTTTAATCGTCAATTTGTCTTTTTAGACATACATTAAGCACCTCGCCCAAATTTAGTTCCATAACAGCACTCATCCATAAAAACAAAACGAACTTATTGAGAACATCTCCACTGGATGGCAGCTACTTCCGAACTGTATGTCATCATTCCCTCTTAATCAAGTTTATACCTCAGACCTTGAATTCGTAAAACTATAATTTTATGGTACTTACCTTAAAATAACCTCGCTGAAGCACTCAATGGACTTGTTCCCAATATCTAAACCCATCCAGCACTCTGGTATGCCTTGCTCCACAGTCACAGCATCTGAGTTTGCCTCCTCGCAAAATCCGTCAGCAATTATGAAATCCTTCGGGAGGTGTATGTCCACCCCATTACACTCAGCTTTTTCCATGATTTCCTTCACAATTTTCGCCCCTTCCGGGTCATACAGCGATTTACCTATTTCCATATTCTTCGTCTCTTTGAGAAATGTAAACGCCATACCACCTCCAATGATCATTTCTGACACTTTATCCAAGAGGTTATTGATAAGTTGTATTTTGTCGGCAACTTTAGCTCCACCGAGTATGGCCAAAAACGGCTTTTCAGGGTTGTGCAAAACTTTTGCAAAGTATTCCAATTCCTTTTTGAGAAGGAATCCAGCAGCGCGTTTGTCAAATCCATCACCCATCATCGAACTATGCGCTCTATGAGAAGTTCCAAACGCGTCATTCACATAAACGTCTCCAAGTTTCCTCAATGATTTCCTGAATTCCTTGATTTTTCCAGGATCTGCTTTGACTTTCTTCCCTTTTTCGTCTTTGGCTTTGCCTTCTTCTTCAATGTGGAATCTCAGGTTCTCTAGTAAAATTACGCTTCCGCTTTCAGGATTCTCACACTTTTTTTCAACTTCCTCCCCGACGCAGTCGTTCAAAAAAGTAACAGGACTTCCTCCTAATAAGTTCTTCAACTCGTCAGCTACTGGTTTCAAGCTGTATTTGGGATTTTTCTTTCCGTTTGGTCTGCCCATATGTGACATCAAGACGACGCTTTTGGCTTTCTTGTCTAGAGCGTATGTGACCGATTCCAGTGCTGCTTTGATTCGTTGGTTATTAGTAATTTTTCCTTCTTTCATCGGCACATTGAAATCTACCCTCATCAAAACTCTCTTGTTGGCTAACTCCAGTGCATCAATAGCCAGTTTCTTCAAAGCCATCGTCTGCGATGCCCTTCTCAAATACAAAATCTATTTAATAGTTTATCTTGAATTGGTACATAATTCTATCAAGTTAAGTTGACATAACAGATCGCTGAGATTACAAGTATTGTTACGTAGGAGCGTAACCGGAGGAACAATCTTTATCAAAGGAGGCCTGATAACAGTCTATAGAGTTGCTTGTATTTTCAAATATCAACTTGGATGTGGTAAATGTTAGATTTTCAGGTTAAATTATACTTTGTATCCGCGTTTGTATCCGAACCTGGGAGGGAATTACAAGATTTACCTCATAAATACTTGAATATCTTGACATTATTCGTTATTAATTAACGTTGAATTTATATAAAAGATATAATTGTATCAACCAAAGTGTACGAAATTTTACAAATACACATTATCATAATGTGGCTTCGTGTCAGATATAATTATATCCCTAGAGATCGTAAAACTCGGATTACTCAGGCCTAATTTGAACAGTGAAGAATAAGTAAATCCAAGTCATCAATCCCTGCCAGAAATTCTCGTCTGCTACGATCATCCTTGGCTATTAGGAGTTGCCTATTGTTACTGAAGACCATGGGGTAGTCATCCAGGGAACCGGTCCTTTGTGGAAAAAGGAACCGAAAGAGAAAAAAACGAGTTCTCATCCTACATGGCCATTGTGTTCCTACTCGTACCCCATATTTAGTTTATATCAAATCGCCCTTAGCGTCAATCCACCAGAGCCCCGGGGAAGTGGATTCCACCCGACGTAGGTCCATATCTCTGATTGATTTTTTCAATATCTTACAGGACTCACCCGCAAAGGACCACCGAGGGAATTTTTGAGCCATCTTTCCTTTCTGAAATGAGTTCAACTCTTGAAGTCCCACAATTTGCGATTTTATCCATTTTATTTTATCACATCATCTATAACACCTTGCAAAGAGCTATTCAAAGAGGTGCAATTTGGTGAATTTTGGTTGATAAGGGCTAGCCAAATGTGCTGTGTAAAAAAAGCTAAATGACGTTATAGGGGAAAAATCTCTTAGGGGAGGAACCTCTGCAACGTCCACCTATGACGTCAATTCAGTTTCTTTTTACCAGCCTCTCGTCCTAACCACGCATAATTAGAATTTTAGATCAAAATGACAAATTATAACACACGAACATTGCCTATAGATTAGATCAAGTAGGTACCAACAAAGAAAATTCATAATTCAGAATATTTCTTTCACAGTGGACTTGAACATTTACAACTTTTGAAGCGGCTCCCTTTTATCAATGTTGCTTGAAATCGTTTGGTGCCAAGATCTCCTATACCGCACTTGTACGTCATCAATACCAAGTCTAAGCATGGATCCTCCAGGTGACTTTAGGTCAACCTATTTTTCGCCAGTCCTTTGGGGACCAATCCTTGGCAATTTCGGGCCACCATAGGTCCCCAGAGGACTTCTTTTTATCCGTTCCACGATGGATTCTAGTTGATTATCCATATCTCTGATAATGGTGTTTCTGACCCGGTCCAATCTGGAAATACGGCATGTATTGATATCCATGTCCGCTGCACATAATCGCTGTCCGTCCATAAGCGATCATCTCTCGGCTGCGTAGGTCAATACACTCTCTATAACTGCCATTATTGTAATTTCCTTCGTCCGTTGGTGAAATTTCGGGCTCTACAAAATTTCATTCAGGGGCCGTATAGCAGTACAGTCCTTGTTGATGAAGTGCTTTATGCCCACCCCACATCCACCAGATGAGTCAATGATAGATCTGCGATACGTTAAATGATCCACAGATCCAATCGTTCGTAAACCAGACAAGCAAATGTCTCGACCATCTCCACCCACCACCATGTCGTTGCTACAATAATCTTGAGACCAGCACCCTCAAAGGCACCATTAAGCTGTCTAGCACAAACATGGCACCATCCCTTTCCTGCGCGACTAAGACTTCACCGTCAGCCATCCGTAGGGAATGCACAACTTCGTCCCCGAATTGAGCTCCCATTCTCTGACACGATGCAGCCCACTATCGCGGGATCTTCCCAAGGTAAACTTTGAACAAGGTTGGGGACATCCCACAATAAATAAATCAAATATATTTGTAGAGACACAAGGTAAAGTGAAATAAAGCCATTGCTGCTCAATTTATAGAGAAGTTTTATTCGGATATTGGAGAATAGACTTGGAAGTTCAGGTGCGCCTTCCGAACGTACCTACATGAAGAAAAAAAAAATAATGTACTATCTTACGCACGTTACTGAACGCACAGGTGAGCTATTACCAATGGGATGTTGTTCAATATAATTTATAACTCCATTAGTCTTTATTCATTCGAAAAAGTAATAATATTAATAAATGAATGGGATGAAAAATAAAAATATAAAGTCATTGACATAGGTATTTTCTCTAGTTAAAAAAAAAGAGGGGACAGAATAGTTCCCCTTTCGGAACTATTTGTTATTATGGTTCCTGAGAGGCAGTTTGTTAACGGCGGAATTTCGTGACATGTGGAGATGCCTTGACGGGTTGCTATACGGGTGTTCTGAGTGAAGCATGGGTAAAATTGTCTCCAGCTCATCCTAGGAAGTTGAACTTTGATAGGAGGACTCTTTGGGACGTGAAGAGACGATTGAAATGACGGGATCTTTTCTAAATAGCGGAGTGAGCAAATTATCTCCTGTTTACCCTAGGAAGTTGAAATTTGACAGGGAGACTCTCAGGGTTATTAAGAGACGATTGAAATTATGGTATCTTTTCTGATCTGCTGAGTGAGCTAAATTCTCTTCTGTTTCTCCTAGGAGGTTGAAATCAAGATAAGGAGGCTGTCTAGGTCATTAAAAGAAGATTGAAATGATGGTATCTTTCATGATCAGCTGAGTGAGCTAAATTCTCTACTTTTCACCCTAGGAAATTGAAATTTGATAGGGTGACTCTTTGGGGCAATAAGAGACGATTGAAATTATGGGCTCTTTCCTGACCAGTTCGAGCCTGATTTTGCTACTTTTATGCTGTAAATTGGCATGCAGTTATGAATGTAGTCTGGATATGGTTATTTCAGCATTCTCTGCACCGACTAACCCGTACAGGTGGGTCCGTGCAACGCTCGGGTAACCGGCTAGTTATCTTTATAACTGAAACTTTTCGGTTGGTACAGGTTTTATACAATCCACTTGGTAGCTGCGGTCGTGTAAATATATTTTGTTTAGACAGGCGCAGTTTAGTATTTCTTACGACAGTGAGAGCGTTAAATACTCGAATAAGGTACATTATATATCGTTGGTGATATGAAAAAAGGGCGAATTCCAAGGGCACCCAAGACCAAGTTTGGTTTACCTTGAAAATACAATCGCTAGGACTTTGCCAAAACATGATGTTTGGTGAAAAAAAGTCATCCGAAAAACGTGGAATTCTCCCTTTTTCGATATCACCAACGATATATGATTGATGATTTAAATACCTTCACATTGAAAGGGGATTGAGATGCGAGATACGAATAAGTAATTATGATAAGTTTTATCGTATCCCAACCTTTAATCTTCCACCAAAGCGTAAATAATATCTGACTCATCAGTTATTTTTAAGTTTTTTCTTCGACTCATTTACATGAAATCATAAGTCAAAGTTCCTCTTTTATGTATGATCAATGGCCCAATTAGAGGCTCGTTTCCGATAGTTGCAAAAATATACATAAATTAATAATTAAATCGTTGCATTAGTTGTCATAGTAAGAACTAAAGAAACTGATTGATTAAAAACTGTAGTTGCAGTCCCTAATTTTTATTCTGATAGTTTGCGCACCATTCGATAGTAGTTTTTTCCCTTCTCAATTTTTGATTAAAACTTGAAAAAGTGTCGTTTACAATAGGGTTATAAAACTTATATTTTTGATTATGGATCTATAAAATATTGAGAGTGGGAGTATATAAAGATCACACAACTTTTCTGTTTTGAACCTCCAGTCACATATCCTGTCCGTGCTATGAGCGGGCGAACATCTAAGTAGTATTAGATACATACGTAATACAATGTGCATTGTGTCACTTGCAGATATATTTCAACGAGCGTGTAATGTGTGTTCATCCGCAAATAGTGAGGTACTGAAGAAGCAATTATCATACCTTACCTCATTATATTAGGCTACTCATGAACATTTACCTTCGAAAGATATGTAGTTACTTTGAAAGACGGAGTATGATAAAGTCTCTGGTATTTTCCGTTAGGACCGCTTTTTTTACTATACCGATTAATTTTCTAATTAAATTATTATCTCTCCCGAAACTGGTAACCACAAGTATCTTGTCCGAACTCATCATTAACTGAACTCGATTCCTCTCGGCGTAGCTGACCAGATGCCGGAAATGAGGGTTCAAAGCTCATCACCCCGCGCTACTGATATATTATAATAATTGATTAAGTCGAACCCAGACGTCATTATAACTGAGAAGTCGTGATCACAAATAAAATTATGTTCATTAACTTGAATGCTGCGGATACTCACACAACAAGTTCCGTGAATAGTTCACCAGGCAAGTAGCGGTAGTTAGCACCGCACGTCCTACCATGGATTAGGTACCGATAAAGGAGGACATTAATATTGTCCTTAATTGATAAAGGGGAGATAATGTCGCTCTCGTTTGGCGATTTGTTGATGGCGGATTGGCAATTTGGATTCTGCTTCTTCCGCTCATTATAAAGCTGCACAAACATGGGAATTCTCATAAGCACATGTCTCAGATTCCGGACGGACACCGGATTGTCTATTCTCCTATCGCGATTTAGCATATAGGTTATACATACAAGATATTAAATTTCTGCAAGGCAAGCCATATACCCACTTATCAGGCATTCATGGCTAAGGTGGAACTTGTATTTTAAAAAGGGCTTAAAACCAATATCCATTTCAGGCGCGTTGATTCGCCTCTATGAATCACCCTGACCAGAGTCATCTGCATCCTGCTCGGGGGCACCCTCCCCTCCACCCGTCCCGAAACTCATTTTTCAACTAAAACCATGAGCAAGTCCCCAGAGTCAGAGAAACACTAGAATAACAAAAACTGCCTTTGTTATCCCCGTCTCCTACGCGACCGACGTTTTCTAGGAGACCGGGGGGTACTACCTCACGTTCGGAAAACCATTAGACCTGAAATCCATCATCTGGCTCTGTAAATCAAAGCTCCGTTCCCCCCTCGTCGCCCCATGCCTCACTTACCTACTTCGTATACCCACCTTTCGATGTTTCCTTCCCAATTACAGGAAACAGAAAATTGAAGGTGGACGTCATTTTTTTTGGTGGCAAGGCAATACGACCGATAGGTAGGTGCCGGATATCTGGCCGATTTTTAGGTGGGGCTTCTGTGAGGGTCGCATTACCCCCGCGCCCCCCTCCATCCTATCTTTATTACAGAGAAAACGATTTTTTTTCTCATTAGGAACGCTGCTTATAACACGTGACTATTTTCGGGTCGTGAGAAGAATAATCTCGTATATCACGGTAAAACGTGGCAGGAGGAGAAGACAGCTTATAAGTCACGTGCTAGTATCATAATTGGGTAATTTACTTGAAAATATAGCAAACTTCCCAAAAAATAAAATTTTGGTTTACCTGTTTTATTGACATTTTATGTCTTCACTATGGCACATAACTCAAAAAGTGTGACGTTAGGTGTGACGAAGAAAGCATTATGAGAAATTTCTAATGATTTTCACGTACAACCGATTCGTTGCTACGGAACTTTAACTTCGCCAGTTATCATCGTACAAAAATCGTTCACCACTCGTTGGATAGCTCTCGATTTACCTAACCATATTACGTTGATCACTGCGGAGTGCGTGGCCGACAAGCTGCGGTATGAGCGTGATTGCTTAAATAATTGTTTACACACAGGTGATCATTCTCAATAATTGATATTGTGAACATGATTGCAACCGCTTGTTAATACGCTTGCATACGAGTCTGCAACTAAAGACATAAAATGTCCCAATGTGTTGCAGACTCGTATGCAAGCGTTTTTCTTTTGATTTATTTTTATCTAGCTTCTACAAACTAATTTTGCTTTCACACTCTTAAAAGAAAAATAACCGATGTATTGTGCAGTGCCGTCGTGGTGGGTGAGATTTGTACTACTAGCGTTTATGAGGGCGTTTGTGACTACAGCACTTTGGGAAGTGAATGGAGGGTACACGCGACATGGAAATCGTAATTAGACATCTTCAATGTGAGGTGGTACCACTACCCAAATCAATTCCATCTTCATGAATCTATCAACTGGGAAGTTGTTAAGGTAGCAGCAGTTTTCGTGTGCATTTGGAGGTTGACTGGGAATTCTAGTGAGCCATCAGTTGGAGAGAATCCCATCGAAAACCGATAAGTATCGACTGGTTGCAAATAAGATCCAGTAAGCATTATTTTCATTATGAAATATTATTTTTGTGGCTTCCATTTCGATTTGTTTGAAAAAGTGGCAGTTGTTAAAGGGTCTGTCTGATATGAATTTGTTAACCTGCGTAATTATGTGAAAAGTTTCATTGTTTCAGGGACCTGCATTATTTATAGGGATAGCAAACAAGCTAATAGTTTAAGTTACCTGATCGGATCGATGTTACCTATTTATTTTATTTATATATATATATATATATATATATATATATATATATATATATATATATATATATATATATATATATATGTGATGGAGTGAGGAACCCTGAACTATCCACCTACCAAATTAGGACGAACGCCAATCAATGTATTCTTTACCATCAATTATTATCCATCGATTTATTCACTTTCGATCATATAATCGATTTGTCACTCGAATAACACAATGTGTCGTCACTAGCTGCTCATAACTCCCCTCGCGGCACAAATGCGAACTTAGATGGATATAATATACCTGCTACCTACCTTTGTCAGTCAGTTCGTTATCGTTGTTGTTACAGGAAGGATCGTCTTCCAATTTATGTTTTACTTTACGTTACCTATTTGTGAATCTGATTCTGTTTAACTTACTATGATGTGATCCGTCGAGGGGGAGTACGCTAATTTCGAGTGTTTGTACAAGTTTCTATAATAAACTGTGTTATTATTAACGTATTACATTCGGTATTGTGATTGATTTACCCTATGGCATCGGACATTGAAGAAGGACAGTTGTGTGAGGATGAGGGGGACATCACATATATATATATATATATATATATATATATATATATATATTTATAATATTTTATTTTTTATATATTTTTTAAACTATTGGTATGATTTTGAGAATAGGAAAAATGAAACTGTACCAAGCTGACCTTAGCTTATCACGTGAGATTTTAGTACATCTTTGAAGCCTGAGAGAGGAGGAGGGGATGGATATAAATCCAATTTCAAACTGGAAATGAAAATCCCAGAATCTAAGAAATAAGGTGTTAGGAAAAGGAATAAAGATAATCGCACCTTGACTATTATCATAGGCTGTACATTAGAAAATATGCTAAAACTTTACCTATCAACCTACCAGAAACGACATTTTCTTTTACCAAAATCAAAAACTATCACCAAATATTTTATAATACAATCCAATACTATTCAAACCAAATTCATAATTAAAGAAAATAACACGAAAATACTTAAAACATCATGATTTATTACTATTACTCCCTCCACTCACCCATATTCTCAAAGAACTTTGAAATTCCAAAACTAGACGCCATTCATTGTGGGGGTAATAAAAATCACAAAAATCGGTCGAGATTTGTAGCTTAGACAGCGCTTGAAATAATCGGTAATCATCCCCTCTTTGGTCAACATTGATGGTAAATTCAAAATTCACAAGGCTTTTTGAACAACTAGTCAAAAATTGGAATCGAACCAAATAAGAATCACGAAAATCGGTAGAAAATAGTGGCCTAGGCGACGTCGAAAAAATTAGTCGGAGCCCACACACGGACACGCACACACACCTATGGTTTTGTTCACGGATTCCCTCTTAGAATGGTTTGAAACAGATTTGTATGGTGGGGGTTGTCCTCCACCCCCTGGATCAATTCCAATAGGCGTCCCTCTTGTTAACGAAGACTTGCCAATAAGACGTAGCTTCAGAGGGACGTCCTAAGAATCAGGTCGAATAGTAGTTACTAAGTGACGTGGAGAACGTAATGAATGAAAAAACAACTCGAGCTAATTATCGTGATGCTTAAAACCACGGCTATGATCGGCAGTAGTAACAGCCATAAATTTGGAGGCACCCAATAAATTAACCAAAATAGAGGGGGATGAGGAATAAGGACCTTCAGTCAGTACGCGAGATAATTAGAAGACCCGCAGTCTATTTTTTTCTTTCTTAAAAGCTTCCTTCTAATTTTCAAGAAAGGCCTTCTCGCTGGAGGTGAATTGGGAATATGAACCCGTTATGAGTGAGATGGTCGTAGTTGGAACGAAAAGAGCTGGTAGAAAACTAGAAGCCCGATCATTATATCGAGTAATGAGGCTCATAATAAAGTTGAGGTTTTAACCCGTTAGCGGTTGTACGTACCCGCGAGAGGTCCCTCGCTATATAAGAAAACTCCCATTATGAGTTGTTCGCCTGGAGGGAAAATGACTTGGAAGTGGAAGCTCGGATGAATGCGGGATGATGCGTGCGAAATATGCGTAATTACGGGAGGGGGGGCAGCGAGATTTTCCCGACTCCGTCGAGCGCAATTTCTATACCTACGGCTAATGTGGTTGTCCTATGTGCTAACAGAAGTTTATGACTTTAGAATTACCAACTGGAACAAAATATGTATTTAAAAAATTAGACACCTAACGATTACAAATAAAAATATAAAAAAAAAAAAAAAAAAAAAATAATAATAATAATAATGAACGCAACTTGTTTTAGAGAATTTTCGTAGAAAGAAGCATTGGCTCCAAAAATTCTTGAAAATTTTCCCCACTGAAATTCGTTTTGAGGCATTCTGAAACGAACTTAAGAGCTTTGCGCTTTTTTATTTATCATAATGTAGATCTCTTAGTATTCTAACTTGATGTTTCACAAAGTATCCCGCATTGGGTGGTCAGTATTTGAAGTCATTTCTAGAACTTATTTCTATCGAAAGTTCCTCGCGGAGTTTTCTTTTAAACGTATTGTTTTCGAGTACCTACCTAATTTATTTTTAAATTTTTTCGTGTTTCCGACACACACACACACACACACACACACACACATACACCCACATATATTCATATATGTATATAACAGATTTCAGTGCAGCAATTTTTCAAAACTTATTCATGTGGAATGGTTGGAGACTTTGCTATAGCATAGGAAAATCACTAAAAACGAATTGGTAATTATTCTATTTCTATCTTCTACAGCTCTCCAACCACATTAATCACATCAACCACTTTATATACCATCAAATGTTACGCTGAAGATGATTTGTCTTCAACTATTCCTGACGAGACCGTTCATGAGTCGAAACCGGTCGGCTTACAATAAATAACAGTCAAGAAAGAACGCATTACCTTCGTTCACATTTAGCCAATATCCACCCCATATTGGATAGAGATTTCAACCAATGATACATCCACTTTGAATCACTCCACACTTTTGTTGGTTAGAAGTTAACTTACTGGTCATCTCCTATGTATTAGAAAGTTACAATGGGAGTAAGGAGGACATTAGGAGCTTTATCATGAATCGAAAGTTCAACAGCGTATTCAAGATTAAACAAGGCACCTTATAGTTAGATCTCACTTTAGGACCAACGTTTGTGATCTTGCCCTACCGATTTCTTTCCCTATGGCAATTTTGTTCTTCATGACCGCACTGTAAAAAAATACTTAACTTAGCTGGACACTAGATAAAATCCAAAGTCCTTAAAAATACGGAGCTCCTCCATAAATCAAGTGTAGTTGTGTACCAGATGTTGACTGATAGTCCCCAACAAACAGCACTTGTATGACGTGAACATTATCGACACCAAATACATCGAATCTTCTCACAAACCTTTGAACGAGACTGCAGTCTCCGACCTTGACAAATATATTTCACTCTATATTTGATTCCTTAAAATATCCTTGAATTCGGTTTATTATTTTCAATAGTAAACCATTGTAATCGACCGAAGAAAAACATTTATATATATACCCCCCCCCCCCCCCCCCCCAAAGTTTGTTGGTTCACGTTTCAAAATGTGTCGAATTCAAAAATCGAAAAAAAGAGAGAAACAAAAAAATCCGTCCGTCCGTCGTCCAGAACTTTTTCCTGGAACTACCTACTGGACCAAAGGATATGAAACTAATGTAATTAACCTCATCTGGGGTCAAAGAGCTAGGCATCAAGTTTTATCAATCCTAAAGGGTAGCATTTATTGGCAGTCATAGTTAATTGGGTAGTTTGCATATTTTTCGACCAAAAAATCGAAAATTAAAAAAAAAAATTGTCTCTACTAATTTATTATATTTGGGATTGAATGCAAAATGAATTTTTAAAATTGAACAACGAGAAGTTACCTATGGGAAAATATTGGCGAAGATGGGTCGGAGCCCCGTGCTGCTCTAGTGGAGGCCCGCGCCATAGGCTGGGTCGTCTGCCTCCTCGTAAAGAATAATAGGAACTTTGAAAACAATAAAACCAGAAAACACAACAAGCTGAAGGCTATCAAAAGGTATCTTTTCCATCTCTCAGTTTCCGGAATTTTTACCAGGGGATTGACTGCTTGATGTAATGTATTCTTGAGATGGGAGCTTGCGAGCATCTAGAGCACCAAAATATGGCGAATCATGCTCAGCCTTTTCGTCAAATTTGGTTTGTGAGTTTACGCAAAAAGGCCGAGCTCTCCCAGCTTCTTTACAAAAAGGATTTAAAAAAAAAATACCTACCAGCCTGATTGTCATTACAACGTTTTTATTACAAAAAAGCGGCGTATTGTAAAAACAAAGAGTAGAAATCAATCCAGAAAATCGTAAAAGAGTTCCACTATCTGCTTTACAAGCAGATTCCATGTTACATGGATATGTCTTTGATTGGAAATTTCATAACGGTTGTACTCGAGTTGTCCTCGACTGTTGTCAAGAGGATGAAAATGTTTCCTATGGAGTGGAGTAAATGATGCTATTGCTTTACGTTAAGAATATTGTAACCGGCTTATTAAAATTGTTTATAGTCCAATCAACTTAGTTTTGGAATGTAGGCAGGTACGTAAGGAGGGGGAAATTGGTAGCTTGAGATGTGAACATTTATCACATAAATCAAGCGCTTTCCAACGAGTGGCGAACGATTTTTGTGCGATGAAAACTGCGGAAGTTCCATTCCCCTAGCAACGGATGGGTTGTACGTGAAAAACACTGAAATTGTGACACAAATTTTGCGTCACGGAAATTTTTGGTTGACCCCCCCCCCCCCCCCCCCCCCCCCCCCCCCCAGAGCAAAGACATATCCATGTCAAAAGACTAGCCTTTTTACAAGAAGGCTGATTTCACAAATAGGGCTGCGACATATATTCATAATAAGCTTAAATTTGTTCATGAAAATCGCTTAAAAAAAAAACAACAAATTTTCATCTTGTATAAAGTCGAAAAAAGTTGCTAATACGGTTGATTGAACATTTTCTGGTCATCATACGCTGGATGACTGGTTTTATTAATCCCATTCTGTTTTGTATACCATTTGGAATTCCAAATAAGTGTATTTTAGTACGGTTTATGCAATAAACGGTAGATTTATAGGGTTTTTCAGCTAGTGGTGTTTTGCACATTGTTTGAAGTCTGAATGGTCCATTAGTACAATATTATTAGAGTGTAAGCATAACACAAAGTCTTAAATAGGTGAAGTTTTAAAATCTTGTCATTGTCACTTGATTTATCCTTTTATACAGGTATCGTGATTTATGAAGATTTCTATGAATCCCACCAAGCACGGGCCAGATGTTAGGAAGACGATAACGCTGCATGAGGAATTTTGATGATCACACCTACCTCCGAGACATTTTTTCACCTCCTCACATTCCATTTCCTCGGAAGATTTCTCAAAGTCCCTTTTATATTATAAAATAAGGTGGTCGATTTGTTAAAGAGGCCCGTAATCTGTTATCGGGTCATCTGAGGTAGCCCAGGCAGCACGGTAGTTCGTAGCGGTTGGTAAGGTAGTCTCCTCAAGACGGTGAGGCGGTTGGAGGTGCAGGGAGGGAGTTGACATACCAGAATGATGAATGTTGAGGACCCTCTGAAGGATCATTTACTTGGATTATCCTTCGAGGAGATGGCGTACTGATAGTTTCTCACGACGACTCCCGATAAAACTCATTTGTTAAGGGGTAGGGCCCCCGAGGACTCGACCGAATCTCATTAGAGCCCTGTCTCATTTTCGATGTCTTGACCATTTTTTACTTCCACGTACCAAAGGAAATGGTAATCGGGCGGGCTTTTGGTGGAATTGACATAATCCTACCTTCTCAGCTCTGTCAAATAGCAATATCCGCTACGGTCTTGGTGCGTAGTACCTGATACAATACTATGACGATGTTCGTGAGCCCCTCTTTCCTCGACACAATGTTTTGCTGGAACATGAATGTTGGTAAACACCGTTTCTAAATTCTCGCTTGGTTTGATTCAAAACATTCTAAATAAGTATGGAAAAAGTATTTTTTCCGGCAACCCAGAAAACACCTTATAACAGGCCGTTTACGTGCCCTTTATTCGACGGCATCAAAGATAGGGCAACGAAATATTTAAGGTTATTAACTGGTAAAAATATTGTATTGAAATCTATCGATTTCGAAATGAGAAAAATGAACTCATGACTGTCAAAAACCTTGATTTTTTGAAGAAGCCAAAAACTGAAACGACCTGAAGTTAATTAACCGTTTTCTGTCTTTTATGATATTATGTGAATTCCATGTATTTTTTACATTCGTTTATTCAAAAACCGTCTCAATTAATTTATTTATTTATTCAATAAAAGGCTCATTTGCCCAGTTAAATAGATTTAATATCATTGCATGTACTCTACAAAATCACAGTAATAAATAGAATCCATCAGTCCGATGTATCACAATAAAAAATTCGATTATTATTAATATGAATATGAGAAGAAAGAATGCAAATAATAATTTGATAGGACGGTAGAAATGGTAAACAAAAACTATATCGTAATTACTACTTAGTGATAGTATCACGAATTTTTTCTCAAATTTACCAGGGGGTTACATACAACAGGTTAAAATCAGCAATGTGGTGGTAACGACCCTGGTCATTGGGCTGTTCTGAAGGCAGTTAGTAAATGGCCTCATGCACGTTATAAACTCTTTCTCTGTATACCTCGTTTTAACACAGAATGTGTTTTAGCCATGGACTAACTAGCCGAAAATGGAACGCGGGATGGTAACGAAATGTGTGACGGATGATTTTCACGTACAACCGAGTCGTTGCTAGGGAAATGGTACTTCGTCGTTTTTCATCCCACAAAATTCGTTGACCATTCGTTCGAAAGCTCTCGATTTATCCAACAATATTATGTTAACTACTGCGAAGTGCGTGTCCAACAAACTGAGTTATGAGCATGGTTATATAAATAATTGTTTACACACAGGTGATCATTCTCAATAATTGATATTGTGAACATGATTGCAACCGCTTGTTAATTTCTGATGATTTCATTGAGCTTGTGTTTCGATGATTTGATTCATAGCAGGTGATCTGAGTATTACGAAAACGGTTTGATTTGTGAAGCGGAGGTTAAATAATTTGATTTCGAAGATGGATTGTTATTGGTTACACTAAGTTTAGCTCAAGTTTTGGACAGTCCTTGTTTTTTATGATAATTATTATCAGTCACTAATGATTGACACGACTTTTCACCTAATTTTCCAATAGGCACGACATGCTTTTAATGACGTCACTTTAATCTGGAAGGCACTTCTCGTGTGATTTATATTAGGTATAGATTATGATGGATAAAGGAAGCTTCATACACAAGAAGGCAAGTGTTACTGTTGCCTTGTGATCTCCGGAGTTTTTTTTTTTGCTATTCAATAAATTTATGAAGTTAAAATTTGAATTGGAGGTGGAAAACGTATTCTACGGTCTTCATTCCCCTTAGGCGATAGGCATCGCTTCCTCACTACCGATGGTGGGGCAGCTTTGTGTTCGAGATTGAAATCGAAAAAGTTTGTGTCCTCCGAAATCGAAACCTTCAATTGCTCTTTGTGTTTTAAAGCTTGCTGATCAATTTTTGTATTAAAACATCGATTTCTCATCATCTATTGGTCCGATATTATTCAAACACAGAGAGTAGATGGGTATTATGTTCCAGGAAAATTCTAAATGAATTATATCACGATTAGTGGAATAATAAACACATGCGCACAACTAAAATTAATCGATACAGACAAAACCCGAGACTAATGATTTTACCATTATAAAAAAAAAATTATTTGATTTTTTGGAGACTAAAACTTTTTCATCTCTCAAAAGCGAAAGCAATACTTCCGCTACCTATAGGTAGACTTGAGAGCAATTTAAGAGATGAAATTGAGCATCTATGTACTAATGATTGTACGTTCTGAGGTAAATAAGCACGGACAATAGTTAAGAAACTCGATTTCGCAAAGTTAGAATAAATCCATTGGAACTGTATCACCTGATATTTCCATTAATGACATTTTATCAGCCGATATTTACAGGATAATTTCTATGTACCCCGGTTCGATCTTTCATGGAATTTAGAGCTTGATTGGCTAATCAATCGATTCACTAGCAGCGCATAGAAATCGCGCTCACAAATCCGAAGGTGTTTTTTCTATGTTCAAGCCCCTAGGGTAAACGAATCAATCAATGTACAGCGTTGCGGGGGGTTTTAATAGATTTTTTAGGATTAAATTTATCATTGACAAGCAAAAAATCATTACTATTACCTAGAAAGTTTTCGAGATCTCAATTATTGAATGTTTAGCCCTTCAATGTAAGCCTTTAGGGTTAATAAAAATTGATGCCGAGCTTTTAGGACCATCTAGACTGCAAATGTGATTTTTAACACAAGTTTCATGAAGTTTGGTCTTGTAATTTTGGTGAAAAGCCGCGGACCGTCAACGGAAAGGGTTTTTTTGTCGATTATAAATGTTCATTACTGAAAATAATAATAACTAAGATAATAATAGGTAACTAAAATAATAATAATAACTAAACTAACAATAACTAAATAATAATAAAAATAACTAAAATTATTACTAAAATTATCCTAAATCAGTCCTTCTTGTAAAATAAAGATTAGTTGGACAAATACATCAGAATGATGTGCAATGTAGGTGTTGCACATATCAATTTTCTTTTTTCTCCCCTGTTTATATCAGTGTTGTGTTTTTCAGTGATTGTATTGTTATTGCTATCTAGTTCTAGCTAGTTTTGATTACATGTAGGTAATTTTCAATGTTTTACCCCTTCTAAATTTTGTAGATTGGGCGATTTCGCCCAAATAATAAACAAACTATCATCACATTTTATTACGTTCCAATCCTCCATGCAAACCTGTAATGTTGTGCGCTTAATGGAAGAGATACATAATTATGGTTAGAGTAAGGGCCTGGTCCGATCCTCTTGATAACGCTTATGATATCGTTCAAATAATAAATCAGTTCGTGTCTACTATTTACTCGATTTAAACATAACAAGGACTGGCTTCTGAGAAATGAGGCGCAGCAATTGAGTCATTTGCTTGGAATCGCATTTCGAGCTATTACGTTCCTCGAAAGCTGTCTGTGTGGGTCGACGCGAAACTATAAATTTCCAGCCATTAGAAAAATAAACATTTGACCCGAGACGGCTCGAAATGGAGGTTTCCCGTTGTTGAGGAAACAATGGATTTCCGGGTTGATGGATGCACCTCGTGATTTAATGTCTTCATTTTAAAGTCTCACAAAACAAACGGCGCGCCCTCGATCCGCCTGATGAACCGTTTTGGCTTTCAATCACACCAACACGCCGGACTGCATAATGACTCCCAAGCGAGGAGAAATTGACGAAATGCACTTATTAAGAGTTATCGCTCACATGAGAAGAAAAGAAATGCAAAGCCCCCCTCCCCTCCGACCCACCCCTCCCCGATAGGGCAAATGAACCAATAACCATTGTAATGCAAATATTCCGGAGTCTTGAGAAACATGAATGGGCCTACGTTTCGTTAAAAGACAATGAAGTTGACAAAGCATTATCACCACCTACTTATATTGTGAATTTATACAGTACGCTTGGCGAGACCTAAATAATAATGGATCGCGAAAAAAGGAACAGTGTTGTAAGATGCCTTAATTATTATTGATCAAGGGCCGTTTGAATAGCTAATGCTCCGAGTTGATTGGAGGTGTTATGCGGCTAATGTCTTCGGTTGCGGATGCGAGACACGTTTGGCACTTTCATGATGAGGTGTGACTTGTCTTAATTTTCCGCCAACGCGTAAGAATGTGACGCCCTGGAAATAGCAAATTTTTTTAGGAAATGAAGCTATGATTATTTGAATAGATAGGAGCTCAAATCGCGAAATATAAACATACGTATATAATTATAGAAATATAGGTTGTGGCAACTCGAAATAGGACACGCCGAGGAGTCTGGACGGGCCTTATGACGTACGCGAGCCAACTAAAACTATGATCATACTCAATTGAAAAAATAATAAATCTTTCTGGATTAATTTGCAGCATTTTTGTTTATTGAGGGCTAAGTTTTGGCTTGGCCAAAAGGAAAATGGTCCGTTGTCCTTGTTGCTCTTGACTTTTCACCTCATTTTTGGTCACTTGCGCAAGAGATTTTTTTGGCTTTCTTTCTCGACGCAATTTTCCATTTTTCTTCAGCCGATTCACAGCCCGTAGTTTTGTCCTCTTCTATAGTGTCCATCGTGAGCCGCCCTCTTGCCCTCATAACTTCTTGCCGAGTGTGTTCTAAACTTCTTTCCATACGTCTGAAGTCCTCCGGTTTAATTTGTTTCCTATTCATATTTTCTAGTTATCCTAAACCTTCACCCGTTTCAGAGAAGATACGCCCTTCTGCAAGGGTCGACTGATCGGCTGTTTCTCGACTTGCACTTTGGCGGTGGTGGAATTCGCATCTAGCTTTTCCGTCACGACCCGTACTACCTTATCTATGCGAAAATCTTGGATTTTTTGCTCCACGTTGGCCAACGCAGCCACCATCATATTTTGTTAGCAAATTTTCCAAATTTTCGTAGAAAATAAAACTATTGCAATGGCTCAAAAAATTTTAAAATTAAAATTTTATAAATTATTAAAATTGAAATCCGTTTTGAGGCATTCTGAAACGATTCCTGAAGTTTCCGCTTTTTCGTATGCACACACACACACACACACACACACACACACACACACACACACACACAGATATATATATATATATATATATATATATATTTCATTCCAGACTATAACTCACCTTAGGATTTAGATGAAAAATCCCGTTCTTGCTCCAAAAAAAATCAAGCTTTCCAAAAGAAAGGATTATTTTGTTGGCCAACAATTTTCGAGCACATTAAATTGGTTTAATTTCAAAAAATGTACTCAAAAAAGCTCTAAAAAATGCTAAAACTAGCCGAAGATCGTTTAATTTAAACAATTTTCAGAGTTTTCGTCAAAACGAAATTATCATTGATTAACTAGGACATTAAAAAATGTTTGCACAAAATTATGCCGAAAAAACGTACTTAAATTTCGTCAATATTTGCTAAAAAAAATCGGCAAAAACTGTAAATAACCTAAAACTCCAAAGTATTTTTTAAATCACCGAATTTCATTTAGTACAAGCTTCTTTTGCCATAAAATTAACAAATACTTTTTACTGAAATTGCTCAAATTTCATTATATTTTACATATTTATAATACGACTGATAATTTAAGAAAATGTGCTCATATGATCATGCTGCATTAGTGGAACTTTTTTCTTCCATCTCACGAAGAAATCGGTTTTCTTTTTCAATTTCCATATAGTCCACCACAATTTCGTTTGATGCCCTTATCATTGTATCCAACTTTCCGCTTGCAGTGGACCACATTTCTTGTCCAAAGACACCTCATAGATTGACCTGAAAAAGAGACCAACCAGCTACCAATATCATTTACAATAGCCCTTCTTTCTTCAATGAATTGGGCTCTGAAGGATGATTCCTGCCTCCTATTTAAAAGAGACCTCGGGGTATTAGCTAATGCCCCCTCGACTGGGGTCGGAGTTGGCTGCATTATTTGGGAATTATTTTCAGCCTTCGCTTAGTGAATCACATCGGCTTTTTCATTGAGCGAGACCAAATGGAAAAATATTTACCTTCGTAAAACACTGATTAATCACTGCCCACCAAGCGCTATTCCGTTGGCTGCAGTTATGAAAAACGATTGAATCGGGATTCTTCAGTCTTTTCCTTCAATATTCACGTTTAATAACGACGAAAACGAACACAATTATTCAATAATTACACATTATCCAGGCGAAACTTCATGCAAATTGAACATGCTAAAATTTTACACACTCCCGCTTTGCGTCACATAAAAAATCATAGTTTTAGTAGGAAGAACTCGAAAAAACCACTTAAACGAGGAGCTGCCTTAAAAATACGTCCACACTGGTCAACAGCTTGAACGCGACTCACTCCCGTTTATTGCTTCAATGAGTGAAAGCGTAAACGCAAATAAATATTGTGTTACGATGTCAGATTTAAAATTCAAAGTCATTGAGAGCTGTTATGATAAGAGGGTGCCTGAATGATCATGGAAGTCAAATGGCATCATCATACTTACCAGGGAATAAACGTCATACTTTTATGATACAATATGAGGTCTTTTATTTGTTCAAATGAGGGATAATTCAAAACAGATAACTGCAACAAACCTACCTTCAAGGTATTGGATGTTTTTCATGTTAACCGGTTCAGGTTGCCGTTGAATTTGAACGGGGTTTCGAGTTCATTATGCCTAAAGCTAAAAAAACCTGATAAATGCAGAAGAAAAAGTACTTAGCGATGTTTTAGCAACTGCCTGCACGAAGAAACGAAGTGTTAAGCTGCCTGTACTTACGACGTCATCTACTGAGACGGATGATGCACAACGACATCATACCGTCCGCCAAAAGAGAATTGGACGCCACTAATAAGGAAGAGGAAGAGATAAAAATTAATTTTTTTAATTGAAGCATTATGAATCAAAGTTATAATCCCCTGTTTGTTTAAAGCGATTACAATTATCATCCTCCATAACCCGCACATTTTCCTCCATAACCCGCACCCTTTTTCATTTTCATTAGGTACCGTTTCCTTCCCTCCATCTTATTTTATTAAATTAATAAAATGACTTCTACAACCAATACGGCAATACACTTCTTCCGCTAAGCATCGGTACACGCATTGATACACCGGAAATTTTCCCGCCCGTCGGGCGAGTAACGCGGCTTGTGTATATTAGAGAGTTCCTGGTTACTGCGGTTACACATCACACGATGCACGTGAAGCATGATCAGCTGATCTGGTCACAACAAACAGCTGACGAATCATTACATTCGCGCGACGTGAATAGGAGACCGCTTAATTGAGAACGTGAGATCGAGTCTTAGTACGTCCTCGTTACCACGTCCATTAACACTAAGCCAGTAGATTTATAAACTTGAGGAAGGTTTCAGTGATAAGCGTGTTCAGTTCAAATTTTTAATACTCGTATTAAAATTTATACTAAATATATTAATTATATTATTTAATATATAAATTAAATATATACCTAATTATATTTAAATATAGGTACTAAATTTATTTATATCCACCTTATTTTCACTCGAAGCAGCGGATAAAATCTCTTCATTTGAATCATATCTACCTTTTTCAAGATACAAACATTAAATTACTAAGATAGCAACATATGTTATTTTGCTGAGTTTCTCTACAAAATGCGTAAATTATTTGGGTATATTTATACCGGCCTCAATATCTACATACACCAATATTATTACCAACATAGTTGAGCTAGAACTTATTGAACGATAGCCGGTGTTCCTGACGGACATGTCTTCTAGATAAACCTGGAACTGCTCAATCAACTAGCGTGATGTATAAGCCTACGGAGTCTAATACTTCTCGCTGAATTTCATTCCACAATTAAAACGGCGGACTGAGGGACGGCGGACTGATTCGATTTTTGAAATCTACGTTTCTTGAAACGTACCCAACAAATTTTGAGAGGGGGGTTAGAAAAAATTTCTTGGCCGATTACAAAGGTTGACTTTGTAAATGTCATTAAGAATTGAAAACAAACAATAAACCACATAATGATAGATGATGGAAAGTGAGATCAGTGAAGGGAAACAGAGTCGGAGAAATACAAGATGGCGAATGTCGGAATCAGCGTCAGGTTGCAAAATATTTTATAAGAGACGACGTGTGAAGATGCGTCGAACACCGAGCTTGCACCGTAGTAACAGCCAGCGTGTTAGCAAAATTTTGATTTTCCCTACATTCACGTACACCGTATTAGAACACCGTGGTAAACAGGAACTCTCTATTATAATAAATATGTAAGACAATATGAAAATCTTCACATCCATATGCCTTCCGGCCTAGTCAGTGGGTGCGAATCGGTTGCATTTCCTACCCGAGGCGCCGAAAGAACTATAAATAACGACCGCCGAACGCAAAACAATACAAAAAACAAAAGTTCGTGAACCTCCTACAGAGAAAGTTGGGTTTAAGACACAACAAACGGCTGCTCAGGACGGAAGAGGATGGCAGCAAAGACGTTCACCGTTCACCAGGATACCGCAACGGTGACCTTTTCGGATATAGTGCGGACCCCCGAAGCGATCCAGCGGACCGACCAATCATGATTACATCTGTTGCTGTATGCTATCTCGTCGATTAGAATAATAGGATAAGTCCCTTAGAATGGGATTTCACACTCTTTCGATACCCTTCGAGCTCCCCTCGGGCAGCACCCGGGTTTGTTCCTTATCTCGTAATTATCCGGCTCCGCGCTCCTCAACCTTTTGGAGATTCTGCGGGCTTGCGTTGGTTTTTATGGGAATACTTACCATTATGGAACGCTTTTTTATTGTCCAATGGTAATTTTTCGCCTATTGGCATTTGATATGGAGGGTTCGATGTCTTTAAAATATCGTCTTCTTCAACTTTATTCAGCTGATATCAAAGAAAGGTATCGTTGGTATGATCTGATAATTCTTTATGGAGTGTTATAATTCGCAATCAATATTTGAAGTTTTATTATTGTATGCCGCCCACTATATTGTCCAGCCCACTTGTTTTGGTGCAAGATTTTGTCTAAACAATGATGATGAGTTTGAATTCATCCCACTAAATGACCTAGTAATGCTCAGCATGGATAGTGCTGCGAGTTACAAAATCTTGAAGAACTATAATATCTGAGAGGAATGACAAAGTCATGCTACATGCACACTGCATGTTATTCGCGCCTTCGTTTAGTTCTACGGACTACCTACCGGGTAGATTACTATAGCTACTAGATACCGAGTTTACTAGTTAGTGTTATGGTGATAATGTCTCATTTTGTTATATCACTCGCTCCGTAGCCAACTAGCTTTCGAGTTAAAACTGCCTCCCTACTAAGTTTTCAAACATTTAAAATTCGATTTTTTATAAGGAAAAATGTTGAGAAAACCATATTTTTGCTATTATTAGGTCCTTAATAGCCATCTGTAACCACCCTTAGTAGTATCCACTTATATACGTTCATATCTTGGAGATACTCATTTTCAAATTCCAGGGATGGGTGTCTAAGGAGGGAGAGATCAAATTCAAATAACGTGAAGCGAGTATTTAAACATTATTTTTGAAAGTGCTATAAATTATATTTATGTTACTTGGTGGTGAGGGGTTGACCATCAGTTTGTAACGCGGAGGGCTGGGTGTTACATGTCTGTCAATTATTAACCCAATGGAAACTATCCCCCTAAATGATTGACATCTTTCCTAGAATTCTGAATTTTTTTTAAACTCAGGCTAGGAAGAGAGAGTCTAAGGGTAGTGATTTTAAGCTCTAGTTTAATTTGGAGAGTGTTAACCATCTCTGAAAGTCCTGAGCAAAATGCCGCATAATAGACACAACAATAAACACATAAAGCTAAAATAATGTTGTTGATAGTACATAGGTAATAGAAAGAAGTTAATCCAGTCTAGGAAATTAACAGTGATTCAATTTAATACTAGAACGATCAGACACATTCAAATGTTCTAACCGAAACACGTAATGAGACTTGAGTATCTCTTCCTCCAAGACGTCACGTTGAGCAATGTTAATGATGTTGAAACATCCAAAAATTCACTTCTATGAGAGGCTGAAGATTTTTAAAAAACTACTCTAGGAAAAGAGTTGGAAAATTTGTTATTTTTGAACTTGTTGATGCTGAGATAGGGTGGACCTTGGACCTCCCCAATGTGTGAACGATTAAAGATTGAGGAGTACACGTTTCAACTTCATAAATATATTCCCAAGCCCTCACGCAATCTATTCCCCTTTTCCCGGCCCCAACTACTTCAAAATCTATTCAGGAATTGAAATTATATATATTCAGTTCCATTGCGGTCAGAATTAGTACAAAAGAAAAATATTGTAAAGGAGCCGTTTGCCTGTTTGTAAACAATTAATTTCCTGATCGTGAACGACCCAATTCCCGGTCTCTAAACTCTAATCAGTATAATTTTGTTAAATAATTTTTCATATCATCTTTCTTCCACTTTTCCTGGTTATAGAGGCAAATTTGTAATCAAACCGGCTGAAAAACCGTTTGATTTGGGAAATTCCTATGCCCTATAATCGTGTAATAGTGGTACCTAGGCAGTAGGTACCTACCTAGGTATGTCGAAATCAGGGTTATATGTATATGGAAGTAAATTTATTAGGTACATATTTGAAATTTAACACGTAACCATCAAATAGGAACTTTAATATCGGAAGGTACATCAATATAATATTGTAGATAAATAGTTCAAATTCGCTAAGAAAGTTGTTTAAACCTAAGTTAAACAGTCGTCCTCATATTGGAAAATACATCTTCTGTCATACCAGTGTGTGAAGTCGCAATCATCCTTCAAATCACTGTATGTTTTGGGTTTTAAAACATTTTAAATTGTGAGGAAGCATGCGAGAATTATCGAAATAAGTTCAATAAAGTTGCTTAGGTATATCTTATGTAACAGAGTTACCTCCTGTGAGGTCCATCGAGGTCCCGTCAGGGTACCAGAGATAACGCTGTCGGCGATCCGTTGATGAAACAACGGGCGCTTCGGCCGTTCTCGATCATTTTAGCTGCTGGGTTTGGCGTTGGATGGGATTCCAGGTGACTGGAAAACCAATCTACTCCGAACATGGCTCATTAAAAGCTCATCAGTAGGAGTGGTATCTCTCTGACGGGATGCTCTTTACTCTCCTCTACCTTTTTATGAGGATTTAGGCCCCCATTGCACCTCTGGGGGGGGGGGGGGGGGGACCTAAATTCCTTATACTTATTACTTTAAAGTAAAAGAATCCTTAAACTCGTCTTTAATGTTTGGCCCTCGACTGGAGATGTTATGCTAAAATAACCTTGTTCTGTTTGGTTTGGAACATACTGCTAGGAAACGCTTCAGACTCATTTGTGATGTCCTAATGTAAATGTAGGATACTAGAGATCCACTAGATTGTACTACAGTCCTTATCCTAGCCATTTTTCTGAGCTCCTTCTACAGAAAGGGTGTCGTTCACGCATTGCGTTTCTTGTTATTGATACCTCGCAAAATCGTTAAGCAATAATACATTGATCAAGTGAAGATGCCAATTTCAGAGCAGAGACAGCTCAAGGGAGGAAGTTACATTAAACATTATTATTTATTTATGCTGCTTCTCAGTATATTCCTGTTCTTCTATTCTCATAATTATTACTGGATAATGTCAGAAAAAAAAAACAGAAGTTAGTGAAAAACGTTGTCTATTTCCACGAAAAATAAAGAGTTACACTGTTAAATCGATTTCGACGGTTAGGCCATCATCAGTAACAAACAATAACTGAAGCTACATTAGAAAGGACACAGCTTTAATAGTAACATGTGAAGGGAGATTGAATCCCATTGGTCAAGAGAAAGGAAAGGGGCAAGAGGTACAACCAATGAAGTGCAAACAAGGTGACGGGGGATTATAGCTAATTAGATGAAGTGAAAGGGGGGAAATAACTAAATATGGTTTCAACATTGTGAAGGGATAATTCCAAGCTTTATAAAAATGGACCTATCAGTGGTGAAATATATTGAGGTATATCCTCATTTAAACATTTACCAGATCTGTCACTTCTGATAATTTCGAATTTTTCAAGTACATTCAACATACCTCCCTTCGGACAAAAATGAAGAAATTCTACAAACTGTCTATCTGTCAAATCAAAATTGTAACTATGATTAGATTCCTTAAGATGTTTTGCAAATGTAGACTTACCCTTATTTTCCCTGAAATCCTCCTGATGCTCGTCTAGTCTTTCCCTGAATTTCCTACCAGTTTGACCGCAATATTCGTAGCCACAAGAACATTTTATTTTATAAACCCCACTTTTATCCTGAACATTGATTTTGTCCTTAACGGATCCTAGTAATGCTTTAAGACTATTTTTAGTTCTAAAACCTACTTTGTAACCTCTTTGTCACCTTGTTTGCACTTCATTGGTTGTACCTCTTGCCCCTTTCCTTTCTCTTGACCAATGGGATTCAATCTCCCTTCACATGTTACTATTAAAGCTGTGTCCTTTCTAATGTAGCTTCAGTTATTGTTTGTTACTGATGATGGCCTAACCGTCGAAATCGATTTAACAGTGTAACTCTTTATTTTTCGTGGAAATAGACAACGTTTTTCACTAACTTCCGTTTTTAAATGGGTTTCCACAACTTCGTCAAGAGTGATTTAGTTCATAATGTCAGAGCTATTAAGTTCCTAGCAACAAGATGACACCAGATATCAAGCGCACACACCAGCGAGTAACGAGGACTTCCAGCTTCACTAGCGAATCGTTTACAATACCTCCTTAGCAAGTCAGTATGATGATATTGGACAAGCTATCAGTGCATTCGCTCGAATAATCACTTTAACGTAATTGTCCCGACATTGAGATATCTAACGCAAACATGGCACCAACCCCTACCCCGTCCCCTGATCAATAATTGCAGATGTGAGTTAGGTAATATAAAGTAATATTAGAGAGTTTTTGTTCTTCCCGTAATTTTCTACCCGTGTACGTGAAAAGACTGAAATACCAACTGCGCATGCGCGAATATTCACGTCAACGTGTAGAACTACGCGTGTACGGGGAAAAGGCCTATCTACACGTGCACGGGAAAATGCATTCGTTGGAATTTCGGCCTACAGGTAGTCATCATAGCCTGACGCATAGATAACAACTGTTGCCGGTAACCACAGTGTGACCAAGGTAACCGCAGTTACGCAGTTAGAAGCAAAGGTAACCACAGTGTGGTTGCCAACAACACGTTGGTTGGTCAACATGTCGAGAGGTTATAGTGAAGTGCTCCGCTACAAAATTCAGCCATTTAAGGTACCTAAGCAATAAATGTATTTATAATTTTTGTATTTATAAATAATTATAAAGCAATTAATTATTTAAATAAGAATGGGTTGTACGAAAAGAATACGAAACAACTTGTGAAACACTGTGCATTTCGATTATTGCATAGGTGGTGAGAGGTTGAGTCGTGTGACGTCAATCAACGACTTAGGTGTGGTTTTTGATGCTCATCTGACATTCTTGCCTCACATTGACAATATTTGTGCGAAAGCAATGAAATCCCTGGGTTTTTTAAAGCGAAATACGAGGGACTTTAGTGACATAAGTGCTTTAGTGGTCCTATACAACGCATTTGTGAGGTCCATTCTGGAGTATGGCGCTATTGTATGGGCTCCTTTTTATGCTAATGCTGCTGAGCGTATTGAGAGAGTACAACGTCGATTTGCACGGTATGTTGCTTTCAAGCAGGGTGTAGAATTTTCGGATTTCAATTATAGGGATATTCTACAACAGTGCAATCTTTCCACCCTGGATAGTCGACGTCACACTGCAGACTGTTTATTTGTTTTTAAGCTATTTCATAACAAAATTGATTGTCCCCATTAACTCCAAAAGCTTAATTTCCATATACCTCCCTACAGTACCAGAAGTAATGTTTTATTTTATAATCCTACATCTCCAACGAATCACCTTCTCAACAGTCCGATTCGCAGGGCTCAATCAGCATTTAATAGTATAAAGAGCGATAGATTTGATTTATTTTTCGATTCGATAGTTGCACTTAAGCGGACCCTAAATTGAAGTTTTCTTTTTCTTTGCTGTATAGCTAATTGTTCTGTTTTTTAACATGTTTAATGTTTTAGGGCTGGGGGTCGTTCTGTGAATTCCGACACGACACGCAAATCTGCAACGTTTTTTTAACATGTATCATGTTTTAGCCCTGGGGTCCTAGCAATTTTTGCGAGTCAATTTTTTTCCGCGCACGAAACATATAGTGTTACAGTGATTTCCGCCTAAAACCGAGTCGTTGCTAGGGAAATGGTACTTCGTCGTTTTTCATCCCACAAAATTCGTTGACCATTCGTTCGAAAGCTCTCGATTTATCCAACCATATTATGTTAACTACTGCGAAGTGCGTGTCCAACAAACTGAGTTATGAGCATGGTCATATAAATAATTGTTTACACACAGGTGATCATTCTCAATAATTGATATTGTGAACATGATTGCAACCGCTAGTTAATTTCTGATGAGAAAACATGATACATGGTTGAAATTTTTGGTTTCTGATGATTTCCGCTTACAACCGAGTCGTTGCTAGGGAAATGGTACTTCGTCGTTTTTCATCCCACAAAATTCGTTGACCATTCGTTCGAAAGCTCTCGATTTATCCAACCATATTATGTTAACTACTGCGAAGTGCGTGGCCAACAAGCTGAGTTATGAGCATGGTTATTTGAATAATTGTGTACACTCAGGTGATCATCTATCTATCTATCTCTATTATTAATAAGAATGAAACTCCGTCTGTCTGTCTGTCTGTCGCTCTGTCTGTCGTGTCTATGCACGGCCAAACGGCTGAGTGGGGGGAGTCTACGAGTGGGGGGATCTTTTTGGGATTTTCCGATAGGGTGTATAAGCGAATTTAAAATTTTCTAATCCCACCCGAACCATGGGCCGTAGGGCGGGAGGGGGGTCGAAGTAATAATTAATGTGCGCTTTTTGGACTTCCCCGCTTCCCCTATCCCTCTAAACGGCCGTTGACAATTCCGGAAAAATACGGGTTTCGTAGGTTTTCCTACGAGGAAGACGACGGCGCGATCGGATCGCGAAAAAAGTATCGGGAAATGCGTTAAAAAAATGCGAGAGTACGGACCCGTTTTCTCGAAAAGTCCGCCGAAAAACTTGGTTTTTTCCGATTAAAATATACCCCATAAAGGTACGTTTTTCGGAACGGTTTTCGCGGGCGAAATACAGCTTTGATCCCGCCGAATCTGAATCCGAAATCGGATATCGAAAAAAGTGACGGAAAGTAGGTCAAATTGGGAGGGGAATTGCGAGGGAAGCGTTTAACATCAGAAATTAATCGACCACGGGCCGCCCGTTTCACAACGTTGCTTACCTGAAGGGACCCTCACAGGGGGGTTCCCATTTGCACTTCTACGCAATACCTTGCGAGCGAAGCGAGAGCCATTTCAAATAATAAATACGGACTTTGTCCTACACATATACAGGTATACCTTGCGAGCGAAGCGAGCAACATCCCCGAATAAACTTTTCGTGGTTCCACGTAGTTTTATAAGATTTAATTTGTTTGTAAGAATTTCCAACAGAAAAAAACGTCTGCCAAGTATAACTTCCTCAAGCGAGCGAAGCGAGGCATCCCCTGAAGTTAAACCTACCCTTATAGATCTAGTTTGCGAGCGAAGCGAGCAACATTCCCTAATAAACTTTTCGTGGTTCCACGTAGTTTTATAAGAATTAATTTGTTTGTAAGAATTTCCAACAGAAAAAAACGTCTGCCAAGTTGGGTGGGCAGTATAACTTCTTCAAGCGAGCGAAGCGAGCAGCATCCCCTACAGAATAAATACGGACTTGCGAGCAACATCCCCTAATAAACTTTTCGTGGTTCCACGTAGTTTTATAAGATTTAATTTGTAAGTAAGAATTTCCAACAGAAAAAAACGTCTGCCAAGTTGGGTGGGCAGTATAACTTCCTCAAGCGAGCGTAGCGAGCAGCATCCCTTACAGAAGTTAAACCTACCCTTAGGGATCTATCGTTTGCGAGCGAAGCGAGCAACATTCCCTACATGCCACACTTTGCGAGCGAAGCGAGCAATATTCCCTACATGCCACACTTTGCGAGCGAAGCGAGCAATTGAATGGGGGGTCCGGGGGGCTTGCCCCCCGGCTGGACGTGGAGGCGAGCGTAGCGAGCCGGAGCGGCTAGTTATTAATAAGAATGAAACTCCGTCTGTCTGTCTGTCTGTCGCTCTGTCTGTCGTGTCTATGCACGGCCAAACGGCTGAGTGGGGGGAGTCTACGAGTGGGGGGATCTTTTTGGGATTTTCCGATAGGGTGTATAAGCGAATTTAAAATTTTCTAATCCCACCCGAACCATGGGCCGTAGGGCGGGAGGGGGGTCGAAGTAAGAATTAATGTGCGCTTTTTGGACTTCCCCGCTTCCCCTATCCCTCTAAACGGCCGTTGACGATTCCGGAAAAATACGGGTTATATAGGTTTTCCTACGAGGAAGACGACGGGCGATCGATAAACGGCCGTCGAAAATTCCGGAAAAATACCGGTTTCGTAGGTTTTGAAACGAGAAAGACGACGGTGCAATCGGATCGCGAAAAAAATATCGGGAAATGCGTCAAAAAAGTGCGAAAGTACGGACCGTGTTTTCTTGAAAATTCCGACAAAAACTACGTTTTTTCCAATTAAAATATACCCCATAAAGGTACGTTTTTCGGAACGGTTTTCGCGGGCGAAATACAGCTTTGGGTCCGCCGAATCTGAATCCGAAATCGGATATCGAAAAAAGTGACGAGCAATTTAAAGTTGGTCAAATCGCGAGCGGAAGCGAGGAGAAGCGTTTAACATCAGAAATTAATTTTGCCGTGTTCGCGAGAAGGCTCTGGAAAGACGTGTTTGGGGTTCGATGACAATGTGGCGAGCAGGTACACCTAGGTGCCCTACTCATATACAGGTATACCTTGCGAGGGAAGGGACTTAGCCTACGCAGTTAAATCTTGAAGGGAGTCGATGACTCATTTCAACGTAATAAATACCGGTTTTTTCCTACACAGGTATATCTTGCGAGGGAAGCGAGCAACATCCCCGAATAAACTTTTTTGTGGTTCCACGTAGTTTTATAAGATTTAATTTGTTTGTAAGAATTTCCAACAGAAAAAAACGTCTGCCAAGTTGGGTGGGCAGTATAACTTCCTCAAGCGAGCGAAGCGAGCAGCATTCCCTAATAAACTTTTTGTGGTTCCATGTAGTTTTATAAGATTTAATTTGTTTGTAAGAATTTCCAACAGAAAAAAACGTCTGCCAAGTTGGGTGGGCAGTATAACTTCCTCAAGCGAGCGAAGCGAGCAGCATCCCCTACAGAAGTTAAACCTACCTTTAGAGATTCCACGTAGTTTTATAAGATTTAATTTGTTTGTAAGAATTTCCAACAGAAAAAAACGTCTGCCAAGTTGGGTGGGCAGTATAACTTCCTCAAGCGAGCGAAGCGAGCAGCATCCCCTACAGAAGTTAAACCTACCCTTAGAGATCTACCGTTTGCGAGCGAAGCGAGCAACATCCCCTACACACGTTAAACCTACCCTTAGGGATCTACCATTTGCGAGCGAAGCGAGCAACATTCGCTACATGCCACACTTTGCGAGTGAAGCGAGCAACATTCCCTATAACCCACAATTTGCGAGCGAAGCGAGCAATTTAATGGGGGGTCCGGGGGGCTTGCCCCCCGGCTGGACGTGGAGGCGAGCGTAGCGAGCCGGAGCGGCTAGTACTATTAATAAGAATGAAACTCCGTTTGTCTGTTTGTTTGTCGTGTCTATGCACGGCCAAACGGCTGAGTGGGGGGAGTATACGAGTGGTGGGATCTTCTTGGTATTTTTCGATAGGGGGAGCGAGCAAATTTAAAATTTTCTAATCCCACCCGAACCATGGGCCGTAGGGCGGGAGAGGGGTCGAAGTAAGAATTAATGTGCGCTTTTTGGACTTCCCCGCATCCTCTACCCCTCTAAACGGCCGTCGACAATTCCGGAAAAATACCGGTTTCGTAGGTTTTCGAACGAGGAAGACGACGGCGCGATCGGATCGCGAAAAAAGTATCGGGAAATGCGTCAAAAAAATGCGAGAGTACGGACCCGTTTTCTCGAAAAGTCCGCCGAAAAACTTGGTTTTTTCCGATTAAAATATACCCCATAAAGGTACGTTTTTCGGAACGGTTTTCGCGGGCGAAATACAGCTTTGGGTCCGCCGAATCTGAATCCGAAATCGGATATCGAAAAAAGTGACGAGAACTCGGTCAAATTGCGAGCGGAAGCGAGCAAAGCGATTAAAATTGTGCCGTGGACGAGAGAAGGCTCAAGAATTGGCGTGAAGGGTTCGATGTCACAATGTTGCGAGGCGAGCAGGTATACATAGGTATACATAGGCGAGCGAAGCGAGAGCCATTTCAAATAATAAATACGGACTTTGTCCTACACATATACAGGTATACCTTGCGAGCGAAGCAACATCCCCGAATAAACTTTTCGTGGTTCCAGGTAGTTTTATAAGATTTAATTTGTTTGTAAGAATTCCCAACTGAAAAAAACGTCTGCCAAGTTGGGTGGGCAGTACAACATTCCCTAATAAACTTTTCGTGGTTCCACGTAGTTTTATAAGAATTAATTTGAATGTAAGAATTTCCAACAGAAAAAAACGTCTGCCAAGTTGGGTGGGCAGTATAACTTCTTCAAGCGAGCGAAGCGAGCAGCATCCCCTACAGAAGTAAAACCTACCCTTAGGGATCTACCATTTGCGAGCAAAGCGAGCAACATCCCCTACATGTTTCAATTGTAATACATCGGATGTATACAGCCACACTTTGCGAGCGAAGCGAGCAACATTCCCTACATACCACACTAAACTTTTCGTGGTTCCACGTAGTTTTATAAGATTTAATTTGTTGGTAAGAATTCCCAACTGAAAAAAACGTCTGCCAAGATGGGTGAACAGTATAACTTCCTCAAGCGAGCGAAGCGAGCAGCATCCCCTACAGAAGTTAAACCTACCCTTAGAGATCTACCGTTTGCGAGCGAAGCGAGCAACATCCCCTACACACGTTAAACCTACCCTTAGGGATCTACCATTTGCGAGCAAAGCGAGCAACATTCCCTACATGCCACACTTTGCGAGCGAAGCGAGCTAAATTCCCTACATGCCACATTTTGCGAGCAAAGCGAGCAATTTAAGGGGGGGTCCGGGGGGCTTGCTCCCCGGCTGGACGTGGAGGCGAGCGTAGCGAGCCGGAGCGGCTAGTTCTCAATAATTGATATTGTGAACATGATTGCAACCGCTTGTTAATTTCTGATGATTTCATTGAGTTGGTGTTTCGATGATTTGATTCATAGCAGGTGATCCGAATATTGCGAGAACGGTTTGATTTGTGAAGCGGTGGTTAAATCATTTTAATGGGTAATTTCTATACTTTACACTCTAGGAAGCTGTAATTTTGTATGTAGCCTCTTCAGGACATTTACTTGACGATGCCCAGGGTCCGGATCAGATGAGTGGCTCTTAAAGCTATTTTTTATGCTTTACACTCTAGGAAGCTGTAATTTCGTATGTTGCCTCTTTAGGACATTTACTTGACGATGCCCAGGGTCCGGATCAGATGAGTGGCTCTTAAAGCTAATTTCTATGCATTACGCTCTAGGAAGCTGTAATTTCGTGTGTAACCTCTTTGGGACATTTACATGACGATGCCCAGGGTCCGGATCAGATGAGTGGCTCTTAAAGCTATTTTTTATGCTTTACACTCTAGCAAGCTGTAATTTCGCTTGTAGCTGTACGAATATGTACTTAATTGAATTTAACTCTACAATAATGACAGCAGTCGATAGCTATGAAAGTAACGTAATAATCTTTATTATACAAATTCCAATCTTCATGTTATCAATTCAACATATGTAGCCGCAAGGGCGACTAATAACTCCGCGTGCAGTATCATGATTATGCAATCAAGTAGGTAATTGAGTTGATCTCACGACATCTTCCTTTCCCTCAAAACTTCGTTTTAGGCGTCATCCATTCGTATCAGATGGAAACGGTTTCTTCGGATTACTCCTCCCTTCTCTGTCTGGACCAAGAATGATCTTGGATGATCTAGCTTATTCAGGATAGTACCCTTGGTTTTTGCATCGGTGACCCAAACCTTTTGTCCTGGTTTCAAGATGGGAAGTTCTCTTTGGATACCGTGCCTTTTGTCGAATGCCTGTTTGGTTCTAGAGCGTATACATTGTTCTCTATCATGAAGGCTGCTTCGATCCACCCCTGTAGGTACGAGGTTGTTCAATAGTGATGGAATAGTGGATCTCAACCTTCTCCCCATTAACGTCAACCATAATGGTAAAAGTATCGCAATTGCGGGTTTGAGAACCAATGGCAGATAATTGTATGCTGTCTAGATGAACTGTGTTACCTAAGTTCTCCTCACTCTCTATTGCAATTATTTCCCTAGCGGACTTAAGTTTTTGGAAGCAGCATGAGTCAAAATGTCCGATCTTCTTGCAAAATCTACATACTGCCTTGGCAGCTTTACATTGATCGATTTTATGTAATCCAGCTTCGCCACAACGATAACAGAATTTAATATGAGGCCCGGAATTATGTCGCAAAGGCGGCCTAACGTTGCTTGATACCGTAGGTTTATTAAATGTCATCACATTTAAAGTTGGTGAAGGCCCTCTTACAATTGTCTGTTGGCTTTTAACTAATTCAGACTGTTTGGCAATAGCTATAGCTTTTTTTAATGTCTCTTGATATAAATACTTATAGTTTATTAATTTTAGCTCTTCGAGTTGTTATCTGAATTTATGTTTCAAATATATATATTTCACGGTATGTAATTTACATTGTAATTGGGCACATGCCCGTGTATAATAAATAAAAATAAAAATAAAATAAAATAAAAAACACTTATAGAAACGTTAACGTGACGTTAGCGTTTGGTTTTTCACGTATACGTGTAGAAATACGCGTAAAAATCACGTGAAGAGCTAGCATCTCCAGCTGCTTGCTCTAGACGCTGCTCTACACGTCAACGGGAGAAAATCTTACGGGAAGAACAAAAACTCTCTATTATAGCAAATTTATATGCTCAGAGCACTCACAACACTTTAAAAATCCACAATAGTGTAAATTTACGTGTGGAATTCCCATAATTTATAGAAGTGATCGTTAACCGCATGGGTACTAAAAGTTACCGAGGCTTCAAGTCCTGATGGTTGGTTACCTATACCAGGAGTATGTGTTGTACATTCGTAAGTGCTTCATCGATCAAGGTCTTTTAATAGAATTTAAATTAATGGTCTATTGAAGTTTACATTATAATAGTTCTCGTCCACAATTCGTATATTAGGAAACTAAATTAAAAAATAAAGAGGAAAAAATTAAATAAAAAATACCTACATTTTACTAATCTTTTGAATTTAACACAAGCTGACTCACCAACTAAAAATTAATTACATAAAATAAATCACATACCTACGCTATGCAGCTCCATTTATACTCGTAGGTGACAAAAGTTATAATAACCTGAATTCCTTTGGAATAATATCAGCTGATAAGATCGTTATAGTTTATTAGGTAATTTTTAATATGTTTCACCTGTTGCGATACATCCCATTTTGATTTTTTTCCCTGCTAAAGTTCTGGCCCTTAGGGAGGAGAGCAAACCTATGCAGTTACAGCTACCTGGGTGGTTTCTTTCGATTCTTTGGGATGATATCTATGAATTATAATTGAGCTCCGTACATAGTAAACCTGTACTAGATAGCCCTTTACCGTAGAACGCTGGTCCAAAAAACATTACCAACCAAACGTCAGGTGCGTTATCGAAATATAACTGGACGATGTCACCTACCAAAAGAAACAAAAGAAAAATCTACACTGCATGCAGATAAATAGGTACATGGATATGCCGTATTTTTTCCCCTGTGAAATATGTGTTTTGTGTCTCAAGTTAAAAACGTCTCAACTAAACGAACTAAGTCAGCCGATCAAAAAAGACTCTATCAATTGAATCGTCTCTTAGCGTCCGAGAAAGTCTCCTTATCAAATCTCAACTCCTTATGATAAACAGGAGACAATTCAGTTCACTCAGCTGAGTAAGGATGAACTAATCTTTTAAATCGATTCCTAATGTCCCAGGGGGTCGCCCTATCAAATCTCAACTTCCTAGGATGAACATGAGAGATTTCAGTTCACTCAGCTGATTATAAAAGACCAAATAATTGCAATAGTCTAGTACCTACTGCTTACAAGTATCTACTACTCAATAGCATATTTGCCATGTACCTAGTGCCTTCTTTTCACGTTATTAGTTCATTACGGATACTTAGCAGTATTTGTTTATGACTTAGCGTAATAAATCAGTTTTCCTTGACACTACAATGGATTAGGGATGCATGCAATGGCTATGAAAACTAAGGGAGTTACACTTTGCTAGTAACGCATTGGTTGTAAGCAAAAATCAATAGAATTAGAAAACCTATGTATGAGAAAAAAGTCCAGTCATGCAGCATGACCCCATGAGCGAATTTTTGACAATTTGGTTACCTTTTTTTTTTTTTTTTTTTTTTTTTTTTAAACAAGCACCTACTACCTACGTTTTAAACAGCATGGTTCTGGTATTGGTTCTACAGGGATACTGCTATAAGAGTAGTTCAATCTGAATTTGGACAATGTTTCATGCAAATATTACCGATTTTTACAACTAGCGAACGGCATTCTTTTGATTTTTGACTGATTTTTCAACTTTGAAATTTTTGAAAACTTGATACATATTCTTATAGCAAATTTTACGCTGATTCCGAATATACCACACATGTTAGTATGCTGAAAAAATTATTTCGCACAACAAATTGCAAAAAACAGGCTATTTTGAAATATTCGACAACATTTTTGAAAATTTCAACCCGAAGATGTAACCCGATCATGCTAGCCAACGAACTTAAACTTTCGTTTTGTGCCCTTAACATTTTAAAATTTGTTTGAAGTTTCTAGCACAATTCTACGGACAGTTATCGTCTGGAATGACACATACATACATAAAAAAATGCGTTACACTTCAGAATATGATTCAGAATAGCCTGAAACGGATTTCTGCATAAAATAATTTCAAAAATTCATATTCTACAAATTTTGAGTCGAGAGCAATAGCTTAATTTTCTTCAAAAATTCGCTAAAATATGCGAAAAAAAGACGTTTTTGGCCATTTGGCGATCGGGCTAGAACCAACTAGACCTCAAGTGGAGACCGTGGGAAAGGGCGTATTTATCTCATCAAGTTAAAGGCCTCTTATGGCCTGGACGGCGGACGGACATTGCAGTTTGAATTCAACGCAGCTTGAAACGTGAAGTGACAAAGTTTGAGAGAAAACAATTTTTTGACATTTTATGTCTTTACTATGGCACATAAATGAAAAAGCGTCACGCGGGGAGCGTCACGCGGGGAGCGATACGCGGAGATTCCCTAATGATCCCACGATTCTGAGATTTGGTATGTAGCCCCTTGAGGGACTTCTGAACACAACTGACCGATCCCAGATCAGCTGAGTGGCTCTAGAATCCAGTTTTTTCCCTAATGATCCCACGATTCTGAGATTTGGTATGTAGCCCCTTGAGGGACTTCTGAACACAACTGACCGATCCCAGATCAGCTGAGTGGCTCTAGAATCCATTTTTTTCCCTAATGATCCCACGATTCTGAGATTTGGTATGTAGCCCCTTGAGGGACTTCTGAACACAACTGACCGATCCCAGATCAGCTGAGTGGCTCTAGAATCCAGTTTTCTCCCTAATGATCCCACGATTCTGAGATTTGGTATGTAGCCCCTTGAGGGACTTCTGAACACAACTGACCGATCCCAGATCAGCTGAGTGGATCTAGAATCCAGTTTTTTCCCTAATGATCCCACGATTCTGAGATTTGGTATGTAGCCCCTTGAGGGACTTCTGAACACAACTGACCGATCCCAGATCAGCTGAGTGGATCTAGAATCCAGTTTTTTCCCTAATGATCCCACGATTCTGAAATTTGGTATGTAGCCCCTTGAGGGACTTCTGAACACAACTGACCGATCCCAGATCAGCTGAGTGGCTCCAGAATCCAGTTTTTCCCCTAATGATCCCACGATTCTGAGATTTGGTATGTAGCCCCTTGAGGGACTTCTGAACACAACTGACCGATCCAGAACAGCTGAGTGGCTCTAGAATCCAGTTTTTTTCCTAATGATCCCACGATTCTGAGATTTGGTATGTGGGCCCTTGAGGGACTTCTGAACACAAATGACCAATCCCAGATCAGCTGAGTGGCTCTAGAATCCAGTTTTCCCCTAATGATCCCACGATTCTGAGATTTGGTATGTAGCCCCTTGAGGGACTTCTGAACACAACTGACCGATCCCAGATCAGCTGAGTGGCTCTAGAATCCAGTTTTTTCCCTAATGATCCCACGATTCTGAAATTTGGTATGTGGGCCCTTGAGGGACTTCTGAACACAACTGACCGATCCCAGATCAGCTGAGTGGATCTAGAATCCAGTTTTTTCCCTAATGATCCCACGATTCTGAGATTTGGTATGTAGCCCCTTGAGGGACTTCTGAACACAACTGACCGATCCCAGATCAGCTGAGTGGCTCTAGAATCCAGTTTTTTCCCTAATGATCCCACGATTCTGAGATTTGGTATGTAGCCCCTTGAGGGACTTCTGAACACAACTGACCGATCCCAGATCAGCTGAGTGGATCTAGAATCCAGTTTTTTCCCTAATGATCCCACGATTCTGAGATTTGGTATGTAGCCCCTTGAGGGACTTCTGAACACAACTGACCGATCCCAGATCAGCTGAGTGGCTCTAGAATCCAGTTTTTTCCCTAATGATCCCACGATTCTGAAATTTGGTATGTGGGCCCTTGAGGGACTTGTGAACACAACTGACCGATCCCAGATCAGCTGAGTGGCTCTAGAATCCAGTTTTTTCCCTAATGATCCCACGATTCTGAGATTTGGTATGTAGCCCCTTGAGGGACTTCTGAACACAACTGACCGATCCCAGATCAGCTGAGTGGCTCTAGAATCCAGTTTTTTCCCTAATGATCCCACGATTCTGAGATTTGGTATGTAGCCCCTTGAGGGACTTCTGAACACAACTGACCGATCCCAGATCAGCTGAGTGGCTCTAGAAACCAGTTTTTTCCCTAATGATCCCACGATTCTGAGATTTGGTATGTAGCCCCTTGAGGGACTTCTGAACACAACTGACCGATCCCAGATCAGCTGAGTGGCTCTAGAATCCAGTTTTTTCCCTAATGATCCCAAGATTCTGAGATTTGGTATGTAGCCCCTTGAGGGACTTCTGAACACAACTGACCGATCCCAGATCAGCTGAGTGGATCTAGAATCCAGTTTTTTCCCTAATGATCCCACGATTCTGAGATTTGGTATGTAGCCCCTTGAGGGACTTCTGAACACAACTGACCGATCCCAGATCAGCTGAGTGGCTCTAGAATCCAGTTTTTTCCCTAATGATCCCACGATTCTGAGATTTGGTATGTAGCCCCTTGAGGGACTTCTGAACACAACTGACCGATCCCAGATCAGCTGAGTGGCTCTAGAATCCAGTTTTTTCCCTAATGATCCCACGATTCTGAAATTTGGTATGTGGGCCCTTGAGGGACTTGTGAACACAACTGACCGATCCCAGATCAGCTGAGTGGCTCTAGAATCCAGTTTTTTCCCTAATGATCCCACGATTCTGAGATTTGGTATGTAGCCCCTTGAGGGACTTCTGAACGCAACTGACCGATCCCAGATCAGCTGAGTGGCTCTAGAATCCAGTTTTTTCCCTAATGATCCCACGATTCTGAGATTTGGTATGTAGCCCCTTGAGGGACTTCTGAACACAACTGACCGATCCCAGATCAGCTGAGTGGCTCTAGAATCCAGTTTTTTCCCTAATGATCCCACGATTCTGAGATTTGGTATGTAGCCCCTTGAGGGACTTCTGAACACAACTGACCGATCCCAGATCAGCTGAGTGGATCTAGAATCCAGTTTTTTCCCTAATGATCCCACGATTCTGAGATTTGGTATGTGGGCCCTTGAGGGACTTCTGAACACAACTGACCGATCCCAGATCAGCTGAGTGGCTCTAGAATCCAGTTTTTCCCATAATAAACTCTAGCCTACACATCGTACTTTTCTCATCATCGGCCATTACTCTTCGTTACAAAATCTGATGATAATAATGATGTAATTATGGAATAAGTAAAACAAAATTGTATTTTGAAATTTATTTGAATGAAAAAAAAAATTTTTTTTTAAAACGTGTTTTTGCAATAAATTTCCACAAACAAAAGTACAATACGGGGTT